>JAVJIF010016040.1:0-97004 GCA_038442645.1 Agave tequilana | reverse complement strand
CTATGCTTTTCTCTGGGATTGTTTGTTTGTGCTGGTTTGTGGTACTGTTCTTTGTGCATTGAAGATCTAGGGTTCCTCTGTGGGTTTGTTGTCCGCAGCACAACAAGTGTATCAGAGCTTCCCAGGTTGCGCTTGGGATTTTTTTGGCGATTCGGAGGGCATCAGGAGCTGATTCGGTGGGATCGTGTGTCGATATCAGATCAGTGACAGTCTTGTTCGTGGGATCGTGTATTGACCTCATAAACAACACACAAGGAGTGCTCAGGGAATCATTGGTGGAGTAGATCCGGTCAGAAACTCAATCTAGGGTTTCGGGAAGAAGGTAAAAATCTGATTTTTATCGAAGTTGTGATCTATTTCCAGTTTTTTTTCCGCATACATAGAGGTTCAGTTAGATAAATGGCAGAAGAAAGTACTTCAGTTAGGACCATGGATTCTCATCCTGGAAGACGTGGTGAAGTTTAACGACACAAATAATTTTAGGATGTGGAGGTGTGAGGTTATGGATGCCCTGAATGCATCGAATCTCGAACACTCTACTTCTGTAGAAGACGAGGAAAAACTACTAAAGAAGAGTGGGAGAAGATGAACAGGTCTGTGTGTGTGGGTTGATTAGGTCATGTCTAACATAAGACATCAAATATCTTGTGATACACGAGACTCTGCGAGGCAGTTGTGGGAGACCCTTGAGAAGAAATTCTGACCAAGTGTGTGGAAATCGTGATTGCAGCTGAAGAGCAAGCTGTATGGGTTTCAGATGAAGAAGGGATGCTCCGTGAATGAGCATATCAATCGCTACACGAAGCTTCTTACAGATTTGGTGAACGTGGATGTCAAGGTAGATGAGGAAGACAAGGCTGCAATCCTCCTGAACTCACTCCCAGCAGAGGAGTATGAGACATTCACATTAACCTTTATAAATGGTAGACAGACTCTAGAACTATCATAAGGTGTCCGTCTGCATTGGCAAACTATGAGACGAGGAAAAAGGAGAGACAGCCCTCTCAGTCAAGCTCGTCGGCAGAGGCGCTAGTGGTAAAAGCAGGGTTCATCTAGGAAGGCAGTGAAGAAAAAGGAGATCGAAGTCCAAGTCCGAGCTATAGAGATCTGAGGAAGAACCAGTGTGCCTTCTGCAGAGAAAAGGACACTGGAAAGTGGACTGTCCAAAGTTCAAAAGAAGAAGAAGGAGTCGAGGCTGAAGCAAATCTTGCAAAGGTGACGAATACTCATAGGAGTAGTTCACAGCAGATGGATCAGACTCGGACTCGTCAGGTTTCTCGTTTTCAGTCATTACTCCCATCGTTGGTCACTCATGGGAAGATGAGTGGATTTTGGATACAGGTACAACATACCATGCATGCCCTAAGCAGGGTTGGTTTTCTATCTTTGAGAAGCTGGAGGGGTGTTCGGTCGTATGGGCATGATCACCCATGTAGCATGGAGTGTAGGTACATCCGAATCAGGATGTTTGATGAGATGGTAAGGGAGCTGAAGGGAGTGAGGTATGTACCTCAGATGAAGAGAAATTTAATCTCCGTTGGAGCTTTGGAAGCATCGGCATGGTGATCTGTTCGAGATGGTGATCTCAAGATGATCAGAGGCTCGATGGTGGTGATGAAGGGCGTCCGCTAAGACAATCTCTACTACTTGAAGGGTAGTACGGTGACAAGTCAGGTGGAGACTTCTAGTTCCTCAGATGATGGTGGCTTGGTGGTCTGGCAGGGAAAGGTCGGACAGGAAGAAGAAGAGTCTTTGCAAGCTCCTGCAAAGATGGAATCGTTGGAAGGTGCTGCTACCTGCAAGTTGGAAGGTAAACACAGCGTTCTGGCAGAAAGAAGGTGAAATTTAGCACCAGTACTCACCGCAATGAAGGTCTTCTTGATTATGTTCACGTGTAAATTTTGGGACCTGCTAAGATAGCATCGCTTGGAGGTCACAGGTACTTTGTCTCTTTCATTGATAGTGTATCTAGACATTGTTGGATATATCCAATAAGACAAAGTAGTAAAGCCCTAGATATATTGGTGAAGTGGAAGGAAGAATGGAGAGGCAGATAGGTAGGAAGATAAAAGAGCAAAAGATTGGTAATGTTGGAAAGGACCATGTACCAATTCCTACGATTTGGTCAGAACATCAGAATTGTTACTCACTTCACGACAGGTACAGATAGGTTTGGCTAAAGAAGTAATTCGTTCCTTGCTGGAGGAGGTTCGGAGGTTGTTGTCTAATGCAGGATTAGACAAGTCATTTTGGGCTGAGGCGACAGTGTATGCTAGCCATCTCATGAATATATCGACTGCGATAGGTGGTAAAGCTCCATTGGAATTTGGTCTGGGAAAGATGCTCAAGATCATGATGTGCTACGGAGTTTGGATCCGACCTACTTCAGTGCCAAGAATGGCAAGGTGAATCCGCGAGCAAAGAGGTTTTCTATTTGGGCGTCAAGAGGAACAGCTACAGGTTGTGGACCCCGAAGACAAGAAGATCGTGATGAGCAGGAATGTCACATTTGGAGAGACTTTAGTGTTGAAGTCCACCGTCTCTCAGCAGGTGGAGAGGACGAAGACCAAGGAAGTATCGCAGCGGATGGAGGTTGATACTACTCCATCAGCTCCAGTTGGTTCGGTATTAGAGGAGACTTCATCAGAAGTGACACTGGGTGGAGATCTTGAAACCAGGGGTGATGCTGAACAGGTTGAAGACATTGCTAAGGATGTCGAGGTGTTTGCAGCTACTTGAACCAAGGTGAAACCACGCTCGTGGTTAAAGAAGCATGAATCTCAAGCTTGTGATCGCGACAAGCTCAAGTTGAAGGCCGTTGTTCTCCATGATGGTCGGAAGAGGTTCATATGACTCAGTCTGATAGGTTCACTACTACAGATACAGGTACTGATATTTGAGCTTGATGAAGCTCATTTCAATGAACTACGATTGCTTGATCCTTTGGGCAAGGTATGTAGGCAGCCGTAAAGGCGCAGCAAGTTGGTGATGCAACTCTTATGAAGCTATTTGGGTTCTCGAGAAGCTGTTTGATCTTCACGTAAAGGTGAAGAGTTGTGGCCGATGGAACTTCACGTAGAGGTGGAGAGGCTTCACGTAGAGGTGAAGTATTGTGGCCATTGGACTTCACATAGAGGTGAGGTGTTGTGATTTCGATGAACAGGTGATCTTCTGTGAGAAGATGTTGAGCTTGCATAAGGACTGGTGTGCATCCAGTTGAAGCCGATGATGTTTGGTGTGCTCTACGCAGACCTGGCTGGACCGTCAGTGGAAGACAGGTAGACTAGATAGAGCTAGTCAGTTGGAGAGTCGTGTTGGCTCGTGAGGAAGTCTTCGTGAGGTCGTGAAGTTGCGGAAGAGGAGCCACGGTTTGGTGATCGGCATGTATGGAAGTTCTCCTAAGGTGAAGTGCAGGGAAGACATGTGCGATGTTTTTCAGTGGATAGCTGAGCTACAGATTCCAAGCTGAGATCGTGTGTCAATTTCGCCGAGATCGTGTCGATTTCGTCCGGTGCGCGCAAGCCGAGATCGTGTGTCGATTTCGCCGAGATCGTGTGTCGATTTCGCCAGGTGATAGACTGGGGTACGTTGGAGATCGGCTCAGATTTGGAAAATCTTCACCGAGGTGGAGATTGTTGGGGGGAAGTCCGTCGAGGAAGTAGACGAAGGAGAAAGGAGATCTGGAAAATCAGTAGCAGGCAAACAGGAGCTTCATCAGGAGTACGGTCGACCGGGCGGTCGACCGTCAGCAGAAGCAGGCGCACGGTCGACCAACCCGGTCGACCGTGGTGCACAAACGTGCACAACATGCACAGAGTGGGTGGCGGTCGACCAGGCCAGTCGCCACAGGAAGAGAGCGTCGACCGACTGAAGTGACCCAACTCTCGATTGGGTCCGGTCGACCGGCCCGGTCGACCGGTGCATAGGGTTGGTCGACCGGCCCGGTCGACCGGCCCGGTTGACCGGTGCATAGGGTTGGTCGACCGGCCGGTCGACCAACAAGCGGGTCTGCTGTTTTTTTGGAAGGGTTATTTTGAACCCTATTTAAAGGGCTGTTGTATTTTCTAGGGTTTGAATCTTGAGAGGAATCTTTTGGAGGATTCTAGGGTTTGTGTGTGCAATCAGGGAGGAGAGTAGAGTAGAGGCAGAACTTTCCCGATCCTCATTACTGTAAATATTGATTTGTTGAATGAATAAAACCCTCCCCATTTCTTGCCCCGAGGACGTAGGCGTCAAGGCCGAACCTCGTTAAATCTGTGTTTCTGTGCTTTTCTCTGGGATTGTTTGTTTGTGCTGGTTTGTGGTACTGTTCTTTGTGCATTGAAGATCTAGGATTCCTCTGTGGGGTTGTTGTCGCAGCACAACATACAACATAGATCTTGCATCATCTCTTGCCAACAGGGTTGTCAGCTATGCCATGCCGAGCCGCCAACCGCATGGGCATAGACAGGGCCAACACAAGCATAGCCCGGCCCGTGAGGTATGGGCCAGACCCAGCGGGTCCGCCTCCTCCTTGGGCTAGACTCGGTTTCGAATTTTCCCACCCACGACCTAGGCCCGTGCCTGCTCAAGCATGAGCTTTGGCATGGCCCACACAGCCTGGTGTAGGGAGAGAAAAGAATTTGCAAGATCGAAAGCCAAAAGAAGTGAGAATGGCATGAGAACGGAGAAAGAGTTTAGATCAGACCAGCAACAGGATCTGTCGTTGCCCGGTTGATAGGTGTGCACAAAGTAGGGCTGGTCGATCGCCCGGTGACGGGTGTGCACGAACGTGCACAGGGTAACTCGGTCGACCATAGCAGGAGAACAGTCGCCCGCTCGGTCACGAATTGGCATGATGAAACTCTCGGTTGGACATGGTCGATTGAGCGATTGACCGAGTGCTTGGTTGGTCGACCACCAAGTTGACCGGCAGGCATATCTAGGTGCGAATTTGTCTCTTCTTTCAGGATTTGGACTTTGTTTTCTGAATTAGAGACGAATCTAATTGGGGTTTTCTAAATTCCTGAGTCTCTTTGGCTATAAATAAAGGGCAGAGCCCTTCTGAATTATATGCAAGGTACAAATTGTATTGGTTGTTGAATCAATAAAAATTCTTTCTTCCTTGCCTCGAGGATGTAGGCAAGTTGCTGAACCTCGTTAAATATTGTGTTTGCTTTCTCTCTTGTTTCTTGTTCTTGTTATTCTTGGAGTACTTATCTGCTGCATATATTGGGTTCCTTGCTGGTGTTGCCTCGCGCGCAACAAGTAGTATTAGAGCACCCCAGGTTCATCGTGGGATCGTATGTTGATTCTAAGAGCATTGGTTACTATTTGGCGATGATCTTGTGTCGATCTCAAAACAGCGTTTGCATTGCCCAAGGAATCAAATTCGGTCGAGTAGATCAGTTCGAAAACTCTTCTAAGGTTTCACTTTGAGATAAAAATCCGATATTTATCTAATTTTTTTGATCTAACTCTGTTTGCTTTCACATTATTTTGAGGGAACCATTGAGAAGATAGCCGGAGACAGTACATCTATGGTGAAATCCATGAACCTACATCCTTTGAAGATTGATGTGGTGATATTCGATGGCAATAGCAACTTCAGCATGTGGAGGTGTGAGGTGATGGATGCACTGACGGCACCAAACCTCGAGGACACTCTACGATTGGAGAAAAAACATGATTCTACTTCTGAAGAAAATTGGGAAAAGATGATCCGAACAACGTGTAGGTTGATCAGATCTTATTTGACACAAGATATCAAGTACCATGTGTTACATGAAACATCTGCTAGGCAGTTATAGGAGATCCTAAAGAAGAAGTATCTGACGAAATGCATTGAGTCATGACAACAATTGAAGAGAAGGCTTTATCGCTTCCAGATGAAGAGAGGATTCTCCATTGATGACCACATGAAAAACTGGACCAAGCTTCTTACAGATCTAGTTAATGTGAATATCAAGATTGATGAAAAGGATAAGGCAGTGATTCTTTTGAATTCTCTTCCAGACAAAGAGTATGAGACTTTTACTTTTACCTTGATGAATGGTAGACAAACACTTAACTACAATGAAGTGTCAGTTGCTCTTGTAAACTATGAAGTAAGGAGGCAAGAAAGATTATCTTCTCATGGGAGTACATCAGCAGAGGCGTTGGCAATAAGAGGCAAAGATTCAAATAGGAAGGCCAAAGGTGATCATGGGAGATAAAAATCCAGGCCAAGTTTCAGAGATCTAAAGAAGAACCAGTGCGCCTTCTGCAAAGAACGAGGTCACTAGATTGATTGTCCAAAAACTAACGGTAATAAGACGGAGTCAAAGACTAAGGCAAACCTCGCACGGATGGTCAGTACTCCTGCCAACACTTCACAGGCAGGTGGATCAGACTCAGACTATCAGTATTCTCTTTCTCTGTTACTACTCCTATCATTGGTTACTCAGGAGATACTGAGTGGACATTAGAAACTGGAGTTAGCTACCATGTATGCCCTAACAGGGATTTATTTTCTAGCTTCAAGAAGCTAGATGGATTTTCAGTTATCATGGGTGATGATCGCCCATGTAACATGAAAGGTATAGGAATAATCCAGTTCAAGATGATCGATGGGGTGATAAGAGAATTGAAGGAAGTGAGGAATGTACCTCAACTTAAAAGAAATCTTATCTCTGTTGGTACTTTAGAAACATTGGGTCTTGAGGTACAAATAAAGGATGGAATTCTCAAGATGACTAAAGGCTCAATGATGGTTCTGAAAGGCGTCTGTTGGAATAATCTCTGTTACTTGAAGGGTAGTACTGTTACAGGATAGGTGGCAACCTCTATTCATACAGATGATGACTCAATCAGGCTGTGGCATATGAGGCTTGGACACACAGGTGAAAAATCTTTGCAAGCTCTTGCAAAGTAAGGACTATTGAAAGGTGCCAGAACCTGAGATTTCTATGAACATTGTGTCATCAGAAAGAAAACCAAGGTGAAATTTGGCAGAACAATCCACTACACCAGGGGAATTCTGGATTATGTTCACACCGACGTTTAGGGACCTACCAAGACTACATCCGTTGGAGGTAATCACTACTTTGTGACTTTCATTGATGACTATTCTAGGCGATGTTGGGTATGTACCATGAAGCACAGAGGGAAAGTCCTATAATTAATAATGGAGTGGAAAAAGAATTTGGAGAAAAGCACGGGAAGGAAGATCATGGTCCTCCGGTCAGATAACAGAGGTGAGTATAAGTCTGATCCTTCCCGAAAGCTATATCGTGATGAAGGCATAAACGGATACTTCACAGTAAGGGAAACACCACAACAAAATGGGGTAGCAGAAAAGGATGAATAAGACTTTGTTAGAGAAGGTCCGTTGTATGTTTTTCAATGCTAGATTACTAAAGAACTTTTAGGCTAAGGCTTTGGCATATGCTTGCTATCTCATTAATAGGTTACCTTCGTCTGCGATAGGAGGCAAAACTCCTCTAAAGGTTTGGTCTGAGAAAGCTACTCAGGACTATAATTCGCTAAGGGTATTTGGTTGTCCAGCCTACTATCATGTTAAAGAAGACAATTTAGAACCAAGAGCAAAGAAAGGAGTGTTCGTATGATTTAAGAGAGGAATAAAAGGCTACAAGATCTGGGATCCTAAGGATAGAAAATTTATTCTCAGCAGAGATGTCACATTCTATGAGGCTTCAATGTTGAAGTCTACAATCTCTCAACAGGTGGAGATTGAAAGGACCAAAGAGGAATCGCAGCAGGTGGAGAGTGATGCTACTTCACCATCTCTAGAAAGGCCAGTATCTTTGGAGAACATATCTAAGGTTACACAGAGTAGTGACCAAGTAGCCGAGTAGGATGCTGATGAAGATAAGGGTCAAAGGACAGGTTATAGATGATGTCCATGAATCTGTTGTAGTTGGAAGTGAAATACACCTAGAGGGGGGGTGAATAGGTGTGAATGCTAAACTAATGCTCTTTTAAACTTTAATTAAATGAGTGATGCAACGATCTCTCAAAACACGACTAAGAGCCGAATACCCCTTGCGAGGTTCTGAACTCCTTCCTCCCAATTCCCCTTGAATGGGTTAGAGGTGCGCAATGCAACCGTGTTGTATGAGATATAATCGAACAAGTAAAGAATGAATTGCTATGATGAAACACACACACAAGCAATCTAAGCAATCAAGGATATAGCAATACAATGCACACAATTAAGCCAAGCAAGTATAGATGAATTGCAATAGAAATATATGCAAGGCAATATGAAACAAAGCTCAAAACACAAGCAAGTATATATGATGATATGAATGGATGATGCTTGCACAAATGTAAAAAGAGTAGAGTTGAGAGAAATTGGATCAAACGCAAAGACCAAGATGTGTTTCGAGGTTCGAGCCCCTAGCTCTACATCCCCGCCTACACCACCGTGTAGGATTTCTAATCCACTATAGGAGCCCCTAACTCCTCTCTCAACTTACAATGCCACCGAGGCAATACAACACACAATCCACCTCTACCGAAGAGGGATACGGCCCGTAGCCAACCACAACAAATGCCTCTCCTTAAGAGGCTCACAAACCAATCACCCGATCACCTCTACCGAAGAGGGATTCACAAATAAAGGGTGTTTACAACAAGTGGTTCCAAAACCACAAACTCTCTTTTCTTTCTCTTTTCTTTCTTTTCCACAAAAACAAAGATCCTAATAGTTTAGGATAGAAGATAGCTCAAGTGTGGAAACTAGGTGTTTTGGAAAACAAGCAACAAAGAAAAACACTTGGGAAATTTCTTGTAAAAGATAGAGAATGAATGCCAATACAAAAATCCCAAATTCCAATTTCTTTGATTTTTCCAAAACCCAAATCAATAAAGATGAGAAGTTAAAAGCACTAAAACTCTTTTTAAAACTCTTTTAAACTCTGCTGAAAACCAGAAATTTTTCTCTTAAAAACCTTAGCCAAAATCCCAAATGAATAGGGTATATATAGGCCAAACCAGAAAACTAGCCGTTAGGCTGATGTGGCAATTCTGACAGCCACCGGTCGACCGGCCCGGTCGACCGGCAACGGTCGAAAATATGACCGTTGGGGCTTCGGTCGACTGCCAGTCGACCGACCAACAAGGAGGAAACACAGTTTCCTTCTATCGGTCGACCGACCCAGTCGACCGAAAAGATACAGAGAGCAGACTCTCTATATCGGTCGACTGGGTCCGTGACCCGGTCGACCGACGGACATGCACAGCCTGTGCATATCCGGACACAGCAGCCGGTCGACTGTCCCGGTCGACCGGTCTGCCTGAAATACAGTTTTTCTGGGCAGATTTTTGAGATAGAAAATTTGTAAAAAATCTTTTAACACTTCTAAAAAATCCACAAAAATATGTTTTATCATTTTACTTGAAACTAAACTTGTGATAAAATTTCAAGACATATATCAATCATATCAATTCATTTTTGTGTCTTGCCAATTTTATCATAAATAAAACTTGTATTTTTATCAAACTAGATTTTTCCAAAACATGAATAGGAATGTCAAAATAAGTTTGTTTACCAAGTTAAAGCATGTATGTATAAATAGAAAACATCTACTATACATATAACATAAGTAAACTTGTTTTGATCTATTATTCATGAAAACCAAATACCAAATCATAAAACGTGTGTGTTTTGTGCACTTGAGCATATCAACTAAACTAAGCTTTACACATGGATCTAAAACTCATAATCTAAACTAGATACCTAAGTCTTGCTTGTAGATCTTCTATTTTCAAGTAGACTAGCTCCCAAACCGTGATCTTCCAAGTGCAAAGGTATAATCTTGAAGCTTTGACACCGGAATCACCATGATAAGCTTCCAAACACCTTGTTGAAGCTATCTCCCAAACTAATATCTTGCTAATGATCTGAAACTTAGAAACACAAGAATATTAGTAAACATAACTACATGAGTTGATCATCATCAAAACTAGAGTGGAAGGCCTTTGGGCCAACAATCTCCCCCTTTTTGATGATGACAAAACTCATGGAGTTATATATGCATGGATTAAAGTTAAGCTTCAAAGAAGCTCCCCCTTAACTCATGCATAAATAAAATAAAAAATATTAAACAATATAAACATGTTATAGTTCTAGATACCAATGAAGTAAGACAAACTCTAAGCTCTAGATACCAATAACAACACATTCTTAATAAAACTTATTAAAACAAATACATGCATATAAAAGCCAAAAGCTAAATTCTTCTCCCCCTTTTTGTCAATCATCAATAAAGGGGTAAAATTATAAAAACAAATAGAAATTCAATGAAGTGCAACAAAACATTCTCCCCCTTTTTGTTCTAAATCAAGAACCAATGAAGGGTTAAACATCAAAACATTGATATCAATTAAAAATATGTCAATGAAGTGCATCTAGATACCAATAGAAATGCGACATGGATCAATAAATCGTATGTGAGATAGACATTCATGAAGAGGAAGACGTTAAGTTAGCTTCCCTACATATATGAATTACATGAAGAAAGGAAGACACGCCCTAATTCACATAACACAAAATACGTAATGTATAAAAAGAGATGTGAAGCTCTCCTTACACACGTGTATCTCATAAAGAAGAGTTGTCAAGCTCCTCAATATAGGATACACTCAACATGAGTCTATACACATATAGGCAATGTAAGTCAAAACTATTGAAACTTTCATAAAAACAAAATTTTGAAATACCAATTAAAAATACTCAACATAAACATCTTGACATCATTAAGAGAAATATGTTCTTTTAAACACCTGATACCAATTTGAAAACTTTTGAGATCAATAATGTTAAAATATAGTTTCAATTTTAACATAAAGCAAGGGAGTGAGAGTCAAATCCCAATTGAAAAGACAACATCAAATTTTCTCCCCCTTTATGAAATACCAACTAAAATAATGCATAGTCTTGATACCAATTTAAAGTAATCAATTTAAACACAATTGAAACTCAAGCACTAGCATAAACAAAAATATATGTATGAAAATTAGATACCAATTGACATTGATATTCTTGAAAGGGTAAGCATACATATACAAAACTTATATGAGTATACAAGAAGATCAAAATTGATACCAATTGAAAGAGTTCAATGATACCAATTAAAATAACAAGCATGGTATATCTCATATTATAAAGAAGAATTCGAACTAGTTAAAAATGGAAAGTCTTGTAAACTAGTACGAAATCCTTCAAGTAAGGAATAAAACAAGATTATTTTTCATAGAAATGAAAATCACATAATAATCATTCACTCTAATCAATAAAGCACAACTCATGAGAAACAAAACATGAGTAAGGTAGTAATTACGAGTGTATAACTAACATGTGAAAATCAATTATGAAAAATATTTCATTAAGCTCTTTTAATTCCTTTAAACAATAATACTTATCTAAAACAAAAGATCATAGAACTACTTAATCTTCAAGGCATATGTATGTCTAGTATAAACTAAGGTATACATACATATCCAAAATACAAACGAGTCCACAAAGTATATGCATGAAGGCACGTGGCTCAAAAAGGAATGTATATGTATAGGATTAGTTTGAACTAGATGGACATATACATGAAGTAAAACTTAAATATGAAAACACGAAAAACCAATTTTCATTAACTAATTTCATTTCAAGGTATATGTATGAATTGTCAACACAATAAGTATACATACATATCCTAAACACAATTGAGTCCATATATAAGGATTTGCATGAAGGGCAAAAGACTCAAGGATTATACATGTATATCTTAATGTTTTGGCAAAATAAACATATACACGAAATTAAAACTCATATAAATTAAAAATATGAATACAAGTTTAAAATATATGAATCAACAAAACTAGACTATACTCATACAACTAATGGGAACAAATAAGCATTCAACCCAATCATATATAGATTTATTTGTGTCCCACTATATGTATAGGTATATAACTAGTCTTAATGAAGACTAATACTTGAACAAGTAATCAAATCATTAAGCACAAGACAAACACGAATATCATTTTGTTAAAACAAAACACATGAATTCTTCAAAATTCTTTTATTTTGTGAACCAACTTCTAGGTATATGTATGATCCATCCAAATCTAACAATATGCATACATATCCCAACCATAAACGAGTCTATTAAAAATATTTGCATTGAAGGCAAAAGACTCATGGGTATACATGTATATTTATTAGGTTTGAATTTAAAATACATATACATGAAGTAGAATCATAAAAATAGGTATGACAAGTATAAATAAAGGAATCATCAAAACTAGCCTATACTTGTGCACATAGTGGGTACAAATGAGCATGAAGGGCAAAACATATATAAGTCAATTTGTTCTCACTAAGTGTACATGTATACATGCAAGTTTTGATAAAATCTACATTTAAACATGTATATACCACATGAAGCACAAAACACATATAAAACAACATGATACAACTAAAACATGAAACAAACGTTCATATGATCAATATGTATATGCATATGCATTAGATCTAGGATATACATATTAGATCAAAAGTGAGATCACACAAATATAAATCTACATTGAGCATGGGTGTCTCTAAACAACTAAGCATGTATATCACTAATCTAATGAACATGATATAACATAGTGAACATTAAACAATGACATGCTATAAAACAAATGATATGAACATGTAAACAATAATAAGGAGTTAGGAATTGTTACCAAAGCCTTAGAAGGCAACTTTCCTTGTCTCCAAAACATGGTGGTCCTTTCCACCAAATCTTCTCCCTTGAAAGTGATGCATCCAAAAAGTATTCTTTAAGCATGGAACACATCCACTCCAAGGTGCCAACACTCTCACGTCATGTGAGAGCCCTCACCTACATCAAAAATTGGAGGGGTGGTCTTTGGTACCCATTGTCTTTTGGGTCCATGGGGGTTAGTCCCTTCTCTAACCCAAACATATTTCTTTGCTAAATTTGGAGTATTTAATCTATCATAGCAAAATTTAGCAAGATGGCCTTTTCGACCACAATGTGTACAAGTGTACACATGAGCATACATAGTGTTAGGATGGTGTCCGTGAGGAGCATGTGTATGCCGTGGAGGGTGTGCATGCATGAAGGATGAAACTTGTTTCTTTCGAAGCAAATTTTCCAACCGTGTATGGTTCATGGCACATTGGCTCATAGTGGAGCCCAAACAATCTACCTTCTTCTTAAGCATGGATATATCATTGTTAATCCTAGAAGAAGAGGTACATGCATTAGGTGTTCTAGGTGAAACTACCCTAGCATGGCAAACATGTGCATCCATATTATTTTTCAAAACAATATTTTCTTTAAACAAATTTCTAATTCTTTTGAAATAAATTCAATTTCATTTTTCAATGAATGGTTACTTTTTAAAACAAAATCAAGTTTTGAAGTTAAAGAATCATTTTTCTTCAAAACATCTTCACAATCATTTTTATTTTTCAAAATTTTATTTTCATTTAAAGCAAGATTAAGTTGAGATTTTAATGAGTCCCTTTCATTAGCAATCTCATCCTTCTCTTGCAAAACAACATCAAGTCTAGCAATCAAATTTTTATTTTCATTATTAATGCCTAGACTCTTCTTTTTCAACAAGTTATATTTTTCTATTAGTTTTTCACAAACAATAGATAGTTCTTCATTTAAAGCATGGGGATCAACAAAATCATTTGAAGAACTAGCACAATCATTACTATCTAGTTGAGTTTCCGATTGTACCTCAAGGGAGTCATTCCCTTGGACCATGAAGCATTGGGAATCGGATTCTCCACTAGATTCCTCTTCCTTTTGGATTTGTTCTTGAAGCCCGGAGGTAGCGGTTGTGGTTGTCAATAAATTCCACACTACAAAAGCGGAATCAATATTAGAAACATGTAAAAGATAATCTTTAGGCAATGTGTTTCTAATAGCCTCTAGGGCTTGTGCATTGGCCCTTATATGAATGAGGTTACCAAGATAGCATTTCTTGGTAGCCGCAAGATAAACATGTAAACCTAGGGTTTGAAGGTAAATGGACATCCTAGTCTTCCAAACAAGAATGTTGGAAGCATCATACATAGGTGGGGTCATGAAGTCCATGGTAAACTATATGTGTGCAAATGAACAAATGCAAATGTAGATTAGCAAGCAAATGGATCACTCCTAGGATGTTAAGCCTAATATCAGGAGCACTAGCTCTGATACCAATTGAAATACACCTAGAGGGGGGGTGAATAGGTGTGAATGCTAAACTAATGCTCTTTTTAAACTTTAATTAAATGAGTGATGCAACGATCTCTCAAAACACGACTAAGAGCCGAATACCCCTTGCGAGGTTCTGAACTCCTTCCTCCCAATTCCCCTTGAATGGGTTAGAGGTGCGCAATGCAACCGTGTTGTATGAGATATAATCGAACAAGTAAAGAATGAATTGCTATGATGAAACACACACACAAGAAATCCAAGCAATCAAGGATATAGCAATACAATGCACACAATTAAGCCAAGCAAGTATAGATGAATTGCAATAGAAATATATGCAAGGCAATATGAAACAAAGCTCAAACACAAGCAAGTATATATGATGATATGAATGGATGATGCTTGCACAAATGTAAAAAGAGTAGAGTTGAGAGAAATTGGATCAAACGCAAAGACCAAGATGTGTTTCGAGGTTCGAGCCCCTAGCTCTACATCCCCGCCTACACCACCGTGTAGGATTTCTAATCCACTATAGGAGCCCCTAACTCCTCTCTCAACTTACAATGCCACCGAGGCAATACAACACACAATCCACCTCTACCGAAGAGGGATACGGCCCGTAGCCAACCACAACAAATGCTTCTCCTTAAGAGGCTCACAAACCAATCACCCGATCACCTCTACCGAAGAGGGATTCACAAATAAAAGGGTGTTTACAACAAGTGGTTCCAAAACCACAAACTCTCTTTTCTTTCTCTTTTCTTTCTTTTCCACAAAAACAAAGATCCTAATAGTTTAGGATAGAAGATAGCTCAAGTGTGGAAACTAGGTGTTTTGGAAAACAAGCAACAAAGAAAAACACTTGGGAAATTTCTTGTAAAAGATAGAGAATGAATGCCAATACAAAAATCCCAAATTCCAATTTCTTTGATTTTTCCAAAACCCAAATCAATAAAGATGAGAAGTTAAAAGCACTAAAACTCTTTTTAAAACTCTTTTAAACTCTGCTAAAAACCAGAAATTTTTCTCTTAAAAACCTTAGCCAAAATCCCAAATGAATAGGGTATATATAGGCCAAACCAGAAAACTAGCCGTTAGGCTGATGTGGCAATTCTGACAGCCACCGGTCGACCGGCCCGGTCGACCGGCAACGGTCGAAAATATGACCGTTGGGGCTTCGGTCGACTGCCAGTCGACCGACCAACAAGGAGGAAACACAGTTTCCTTCTATCGGTCGACCGACCCAGTCGACCGAAAAGATACAGAGAGCAGACTCTCTATATCGGTCGACTGGGTCCGTGACCCGGTCGACCGACGGACATGCACAGCCTGTGCATATCCGGACACAGCAGCCGGTCGACTGTCCCGGTCGACCGGTCTGCCTGAAATACAGTTTTTCTGGGCAGATTTTTGAGATAGAAAATTTGTAAAAAATCTTTTAACACTTCTAAAAAAATCCACAAAAATATGTTTTATCATTTTACTTGAAAACTAAACTTGTGATAAAAATTTCAAGACATATATCAATCATATCAATTCATTTTTGTGTCTTGCCAATTTTATCATAAATAAAACTTGTATTTTTATCAAACTAGATTTTTCCAAAACATGAATAGGAATGTCAAAATAAGTTTGTTTACCAAGTTAAAGCATGTATGTATAAATAGAAAACATCTACTATACATATAACATAAGTAAACTTGTTTTGATCTATTATTCATGAAAACCAAATACCAAATCATAAAACGTGTGTGTTTTGTGCACTTGAGCATATCAACTAAACTAAGCTTTACACATGGATCTAAAACTCATAATCTAAACTAGATACCTAAGTCTTGCTTGTAGATCTTCTATTTTCAAGTAGACTAGCTCCCAAACCGTGATCTTCCAAGTGCAAAGGTATAATCTTGAAGCTTTGACACCGGAATCACCATGATAAGCTTCCAAACACCTTGTTGAAGCTATCTCCCAAACTAATATCTTGCTAATGATCTGAAACTTAGAAACACAAGAATATTAGTAAACATAACTACATGAGTTGATCATCATCAAAACTAGAGTGGAAGGCCTTTGGGCCAACAGGAAGTCACGCAAATCAAATTGGCTCACTACAGATATGATTGTGGATGAGGCGATCCCTTCTACATATAGGAAAGCTGAAATCAGTTCAGAATCGAAACTATGAAAGGATGCCAAGGAAGAAGAGATGAATTCTCTACACCAGAATGATACTTGAAAACTGACAGAGTTATCCAAAGGAAAGAGGGCAATTGGTTGTAAGTGGGTATATACAAAGAAACAGGGATCTCTCAAGAAAGATATTGTACGCTACAAAGCCAGGTTGGTGGTGAAAGGCTACACATAATGAGAAGGCATTGATAACAACGAGATATTCTCCCCTGTTGAAAAGCACTCATCAATTTGAATTTTGCTGGCGCTGGTAGCACAGTATGAGTTAGATCTTGACCAGCTCGATGTGAAGACCGCATTTCTCTATGGCGATCTTGATGAGGAGATCTATATGATTTAGCCGATGGAGTTCAAAACTGCAGGCAAGGAGAATATGGTATGCAAGCTGAAAAAATTACTGTATGGATTGAAACAATCTCTTAGATAGTGGTACAAGCATTTTGATAGTTTCATCAGAGAAAAAGGTACACACACAGCCATATGACCCAGATGATATGCTTATTGCTTCTAAAAGCATATCTTTAATTGATAAATTGAAAAAAGACTTGTCCTCCAAGTTCAAGGTGAAGGATCTTGGTGAAGCGAAGAAGGTGTTAGGCACGGAGATTGAGCGAGATCAAAGGAGTGGCAAGGTGAGCTTGACACAAAAGGGGTATTTGCAAAAGGTACTTCAGAGTTTCAACGTCGATGTTGATACGAAATCTGTAAGTACACCACTGGTTCCTCATTTCAAGTTAAAAGCCATTACGTCTCCAACTACTATTGAAGAACATGAGTACATGACTCGCGTGCCATATGCCAGCACAGTTGGCAGTTTGATGTATATAATGGTGTGTAAATGACTATACTTTTCACAAGCTATCTTAATAATTAGCAGATGCATGCATGATCCTGGAAAGGGTCATTGGGAGGCAGTAAAGTTGGTTTTACGGTATATTAAAGGTGCCATAGATGTTGGATTGGTATTCGAAAAGGATTCCACAGGTAACTAGGAGTGTATCTGATATGTTGACTCTGATTATGTAGGAGACCTTGACAAACGCCGGTTTACAATGGGGTATTTGTTTACACTATCTCAAGCACCGGTAAGTTGGCGCTCTATTCTACGGTCTATCGTTGCATTGTCTACTACAGAGGCCGAGTACATGGCCATGATGGAGGCTATGAAGGAGGCAATTTGACCACAAGGGTTGCTCGATGATTTGAAGATTGAATAGGATCTGTTAAAGATCAATTGCGGTAGCATGAGTGCTTTCTATTTGGCGAAGAACCGGGTATATCATGCAAGAACGAAATACAAAGACGTCAGGTTCCACTGTGTTCGAGAGATTCTTGATGAAGGTGATATTGAGTTACTAAAAATCACACGAAGGAGAATCATGCAGATATGCTTACTAAGGTGGTGTCAGGAGTAAAGTTTGCACATTATAAAGAGTTGCTCCATATCTTTCAAGTTGCTTGAGCTCGTTAGAGTTTGTTTGGATGGACTATGGATGGCTTGATCCCTTGGGCAAGGTACGTAGGCAGCCACACTGGTGCAGCCACTTTTGAGTCGACAGGTACTATGATGCGTTCAACTTAGATTTGAGAAATCTTCACCGAGATGGAGAATTGTAAGGAGAGAGAAGAATTTGTAGAGATCAAAAGCCAAAAGGAGCGAGAACAGCGAGAGAATGGAGATGGAGTTTATATCAGACCAATAGCAGGACCGGTCGACCGCCCAGTCGATCGATGTGCACAAAGCAGGGCCGGTTGACGGCCTGTTGATCGGTGTGCACAAACGTGCACAGGGTAGCTCGGTCGACCGCTTAGTCGACCTAGCAGGGGAATGATTGACCGCTCGGTCGGCCGACTGACATGATGAAACTGTCGGTTGGACACGGCCGACCGAGCGGTCGACCGGATGCTTGGGTCGGTCGACCGCCCGGTCGACCGGGTGCTTGGGTCGGTCGACTGGGTGCTTAGGTCGGTCGACCGCCCGACGGTCGACCGATAGGCGTATCTAGGAGCAGATCTGTCTCTCCTTTCAGGATTTAGACTTTATTTCTGAATTGAAATCCAAATGGTGTTTTCTAAATTCCTGGCTCTCTTTGGCTACAACTAAAGGGGCAGAGCCCTCTCAAATTATATGCCCTCTTAAATTGTATGCAAAGTACAAATTATATTGGCTGTTGAATCAATAAAAACTCTCTCTCCATTACCCCGAGGACGTAGGCAAATTGTCGAACCTCGTTAAATATTGTGTTTGCTTTCTCTCTTGTTTCTTGTTCTTTTTATTCTTGGAGTACTTCTTTGCAGCATCTATTGGGTTCCTCGCTGGTTGTTGCATCGTGCGCAACACCTGACCTAAACTAACCTGGCCCAGCACGTCTCCCCAATGACTAATATAGCCATTGGGCACAGCTCTAGGCTAGGCCAAGCCGGCCCGCCTCTCCAACGGCTCAAAGGGTCATTGAGGGGTTTTGTAAATATTTTTCCCAAAAAGCCCACAATGGCTTCCTCAATGGCTAAAATAGCCGTTGGGGGGATATTTGTAATTTTTTTTCTAATAGCCCCGCCAACGGGTAGTTTGGGCTTTGGGTGGAAATTTTGCCCAAAAAAAAAAAAATCAAAATAACACTCCTCTTCCCTTCTATAATTACTCCCTTTTCCTCACTTCATTTCATCACAATAAAAATATCTACAATTCTCAAAAAGCCTTTAAATATTTCTACTCTCTATAAAGTCTCTCAAGCTCTTAACTATAAGGCTACAAGCTCTCTCTCTCCCAACTTCTCAAGCTTTACAAGATCTCAAGTTCTCAAGCTCTCAACTTCTCAAGCTTTACCAGCTCTTTAAGCTCTCAAGTTCCCAAGCTTTCTCTCATCGCCTTAGCATTTATGAGGTATTCATATTTTTGTGTTCTCAAGTTCTCAGGCTGACACTCCACAAATTTCATTCACATAATCCTCATATTTTAATGATTCTTATGAACATGTCACTACTACGCATGTTTTCAACTAAATCTACAAATCTTAAATCTGGAGTTTGAAAATATTTTAATAAAGTAATTGTTGATGGAGCTAGGAGAGCACAATGCAAGTTGTGCCTAGATATTTCATATGCCTTTACAATAAATACTAGAAACGTCCCACTAAGTAGACATATTAAGAGTAAACATCCCGAACACCAATAACGAAAAACTTAAATTAGCGCTTTAGGTAGCATATTAGGCACCTTTACTTATAGTCGTGCTAATTGCATTTATTATGACCACTATGCTCAATTCTCTAAGGCATGTTGTGTGTATCTCATGCCTTGGTATATATACATGTATATGTATATACATATGTATATTTACATATGCATATGTATAGTTATGTATGTGTATATATAGGTAGGAGGGAGAGCCCTTAAATTTAGCCACCTTTAAGATATCAATGATTGTCTAACACATTGTAGTGTGTATTTGTTACCTTGGTATATATACACATGTATGTGTATATACATTTGTATATTTACATATGTATATGTATAGTTATGTATATATAGAAAAGAGGGAGAGTCCTTAAATTTAGCCAGCTTCAAGATATCAATGATTGTCTAACACATTGTAATCTCACGGATCTGAAATGTAGAGGAGGAAGTTTAACCTGGAACAACAAGAACATTTAGAGGAGGAAGTTTGATCTGGAACAACAAGAACATTTGCGAAAAATGGATTGCAGGAAGATACGATAGATCTCTTTGCAATCCTGCTTAGCTGGATATAGTTCCCGAATCCTACAATGATTACCTGCCACAAAGCACCAGTGACCATGCTCCTATGTTAATCAACATGCTCTGTAAGTCAAATTCTGGTCTCAAGCCATTTAAATTTTTTAACTATTGGCTACAATGTGCAGGTTTTGGGGATGTCCTCACCACATGGAGCACTTCTGATGCTGGTAGTCCTATATATCAAGTAGTCATGAAGCTCAAGTCCCTTAAGTTTGCACTTAAGGAGTGGAGTAAAGACAGGTTACTCAGCACCCTCCTCACATGTCACAAAACTCAGGGAGGCCCTTCCTAAATGCAGAGAGGAGCTAGCACTGAATCCCATGGATCCTAAACTGCAGGCTCAAAAAGTTCAAATTCAAATAGATTTAGCTCACTAGCTTGGTATAAAAGAAGATATGCTGAGACAAAAATGCAGGGAGACATGGCTTCAACTGGGTGATAGGAACTAAAAATTCTTTTATTGTGTCTTTAAGACAAGGAATGCTCAGAATCATATTTCCAGTTTGACTAATGAGGATGGTGTACCAGTTTTAGATATAGTAGGCCTCATATCTCTTGCTCCACAGTTCTCCTATAATCTGTTCAACCACAGTGGATATTGGAATGTCTTTCCGGAGTTGATAGTCAAGAGGAAGCTTGCTACTATTGCTGCAAACTGGTTGGCCGGGGATGTCTCTGAAAAGGAAGTTAAAGCTGCCCTATTTGATATGCATCTTGATAAGGCTCCAGGACCTGATGGTTATAATATTGGCCCAAAGGCACACTTTTTGGTTTTGTTTTGATGATTACAAACCACATTGGTAGTAATCAACTTCAAATGTTTGAGTACTTTTCAAGAGGATTCAAAGTGTTTCTTTCTCGAGGAATGTTTTTGAAGTCTCAAGTTTACTCAAGGATGAGATTCAAGATAGGACATTCAAGAATGATCTTTTGAAGAAGCTCACTTGAAGATTGCTTAAAGACTTATTGAACCTGTGTAAGAAAATAGTTTGTTAAAGTGTAAAATGTAGAATTGATGCTAATGAAGTCACACACAAAAATACAAGTTTACATATTTAGCTTTTCTGTTTTGGTATTTTACAAGGTTTGGTGTTTGATACATGTCTCATATTTTTTCAAATTTATATATCTTTTTTCTATCATGTATCTCATAGCTTATATATTACCAAATCACTTTTCAAGCCAATACAAAATACTTAAAAATGAATTTGATTTCAAAAATATTTGAACATAGTGTTTTAGGCCGGGTCGTTCGACCGGCCGGTCGACCAGAACACGTAGTTGATTTTGGATTTCCGTTGATTGGGGAAAAATCGCGCAAAAAAAATGTATGTTTTAAAATTAAGATTTAAAGTGTGTGTGCTTTGACTTCCTCGATACTTACGTTATAGCATAGAGGCTAAACGGATCAAATCTACAGGGACAAGAAGCGATAGAAGTTTTACCAGAATGTTCACGTGTGTGTTAAAGTTTCTTCAATATTTTAAAGAATCAAAAGAAATGAAAACAAAGAATGAAAAGAGAAGAGTACGGTAAAATACGAAGATGTGGAAAACATAGAAAATAAGATGTTTATGGTTTTTGTTTTTATATCTAAAACAAAATAAAAGAGAAAGAAAACTCATGGCTACTAACTACTAATGGCTTCACTAACCATGCTAATCTCTTAGTGATAGTTACCTCATATGTATCTTTGGCCATCACTGGTCCTTAGTTCAAGAGTGTCAAAGTATGACTCATGCCATAACTTTCACATCCAAACTCAACACAACAAGTGAAAATTAACTTAAACCATTAAAACTAAACAAGAGTAAGCATAGAATAAAGTAATGTTAGCTTGTTAGAGAGTTAGGATATTAGAGTGTTAGAATCCATCATCATGAGCTATCAATGTCTCTTGCAAGAGTAAGGCCAAGTAGAGGCTATTAGATTCATGTGAATTATCGAGTAAGAAATTAGTAAGTTAGTGGTTAGTAGTTAGTTGCCATGAGAGAAAATTAGCTAAACATGTAAAAAGAGTAAGAGAGAAGAAAATAAAGAGAGGTAAAGAGAGAACCTTTCATAAATTATCACCTTCTATTACAAGAACTCTTGCTTTCCAACCTTGTACCACTCTCTCTCCTATTATAAGATTTAAAAGAAATAGAAAATATAAAGAGGAAGAAGAAGAAGAACTAAACTAAACTGCCCTAAACTACAACATGGAAAGAAACTACCCTACTCTCTGGATATCTCCCTGAAGAACCCCAAAGGTGATATTTATAGGTACCAGGGGAAAGGGGGCCGGGCGGACAACCTCTGGCCCAAAATGTTGGAGTGGCCGCACCAGCACGGCCGAAGAAACACGGCCAGAGACGCGTTTTCATGGCTGTACTGAAGCGGGGCGTGCAGCGCTGCCTGCTGCGTGCAGTCGCTTCGGTCCCCTGTCAGTTGGATGTCCCGGTTACTGGTTTCGGGCCCCTTAGTTTTGATGAACAACTCTCCAAAGTCAATGACTATATTTGTAGGCTTTTAATCACCAATTAAATGGTGATTTTGGGTCTTCTTTTTCATTTCATGTCATGGACCTAAAAACCCACAAGAGAGGTATTATTAGAATTTAATATTAAATAAATGTACATATGTGATATAAAATATGCAGTTTTAGAGACTAATCATCCGTTTGTGCATGTTGTGCACATTTGTTGGACGATCGACCGGTCGATGGGAAAACCTAGCGGTTGACCGGGTGGTCGACCGATTATCACACCCAAGTCTCTGCTTGGATCGGCCGACTGGGCGATCGACTGATGTCTAACGGCTAGTTCAAAGTATTGAGCTACTGGTCGACCGATGTTCTGGCACTGTTACAGTAACGGCTAGATTTCAAAATCTGAGATTTTAACTTTTTCTTCAAAGGGTATTTTTGTCCTTTTGGGCATAATCTCCGTCGTAATGACTGATGGGCTCTTCTAATAGAATTTATCACTTGCATAAATATATATATATATATATATATATATATATATATATATATATATATGGGATTACTCTGAGAGAGTTTCTCAGCTGGAGGTGACGTGGCCAAATATATGCCACATATCGGTCGCAGAGTGTAGGCGCAAAAAAAAATCAAAAAAATCCCGCCTAAAGAATCGTCAATAAATTGACCAAAATACCCCTTTTTACTTCTAAACTAGCAAAAACTCATCCACAACAAAATTTTTCCTAAAATATTTGTAATTTACAGAGAATTTTCTGTTGAATATATCTACAGTTATAAAATTCCTAATTCTAATACATCAAAATTATAATGGAAAAAAATGGAACAAGAAAATGAGAAATAAACAGCATCAGTGAAAAGTAAAAAAATGCGTGAAACATAAAAAACTGTTATTTTTTATATAATTTCTTTATTATTTTATTTCGTGTTATTTTCAATTCATATAGGTTTAATAAAAGAAACTGAAATAAATAGAAAAAAGAAATTTAATGTGGGACAGCCGTATATTATTTTTTTCTATTACAAATGTATAGTGTAAAAAATAATGGAATACAATGGTTAATTATTTTGCAGATATTTATAAATCAGATATTCCCGTAACTGCCACAAATTTGCAGATTGGTTGGATAATATTCCATCCAATTTTGAAATGAACTGCGACTATGGTCGGTCAAGGTACTAAAAAATTGCTTTATTTTTAATGTATATTATAAATTGGATCTAGGTCGCAGCACACATACATTCAAAACTATGATAAAAAAAATATATAACTTTCAATTTTATATCACGACTGTGACCCTAGTCGCATTCCTTATTCGCACAGAAATAACAGACGAAACATGCTATCATTCAGCACTGCGACCACAGTCGCTGTCTTTTTTCGCATGCCTTATGTAACAGAATTTTAATCATTTTCAAAGTCTGCAATTATAGTCGCAGTCATAGTACAAAATTTTCGATCACTGCGACCATGGTCGTAGACTTAATATATATAATTTTCAATTTTATATCACACATTCCTTATTCGCATAGAAATAACGGACGAAATATGTTATCATTCAGCACTGCGACCACAGTTGCTCTTTTTTCGCATGCCTTATGTAACAAAATTTTGATCGTTTTTCAAAGTAGATTGGCCCTGCGACCGTGATATCAGTCCGCGTATATCACATCTTATAAAATACTATATTAATTACTCTGAATTAATTGAAGTAATTAATATTCTATCTACCGTGATACAGCAACAGTCTCGAAAAAAAGATGCACTAATATTAATCTCAATAAAGGAAAGATGTGCACCATACATAATCTAAATATATAGAAAAAATATTTTATAAAAAATTAATTTGTAGTTCATATAATAAAACTCTAGAAAAAAAAGAACTCTTCAGATTTTCCCACCATAACTACTTCAATTAAATATTTAATTTCTTTTTACCACTTCTTCGAATACTCAACCGTCACCTATAACAATTATTATTATATTCATATTGTTTCACATTATTAACCTTTTTATAGTGCTTGTAACTAATATATTATTTCATATCTAAAAACGATATTTGTGCTCTTCATTTTCAATTTGATTTCAAAACTTCTAGAAAACAATGTCTTCCCCATCTTCTTCCTCTGAACACTCAGATTTCAACTTCAATCATTCTCCCACCGGTCCTCTTTCTTCAGGGTATTCTAGTGAATCTGATAGCAGTCTAGACTTCACTCCTTTTGACTATCTCACTACATCAAATAATATTTTATCTGATCCTCCTCTTCATGAGGATGATGAAGTTTTCATGGGGCTAGTGAGGAGGAACTTATTCGTCTGCCACTTTACAGAGATATGCTTGATGAAAGCATGTCCTCTGATACTGGAGGCTCGCTTTTTTTAGCATATCTTTTACAGGTTCTTCTCGACACAGATCGGAAGAAGAGCTTGATAGAGACGATCTATTCTAGGAGTTTATCGATGGACCAAAGCACCCTCAAAAAGAGGAAGAAACTGAGGAGTACTGTGAGCTGGACGACAAGGGAGAAGATGAGGAAATAAGTAATGAACAGGAAGACGAGGAGAATGAAGATGACGAATCTGCTTATGATGGTGATGACGACGAGAATTAAGATTTCCTGATCTTCTGATATTCAATGTTATTTTGTCTTCTTTTAAGAGCTTTTAATGCACTTTTTGTAAGGTCTCTTTCAAACCATATTATGTTATAAATAAAATTTACTTTATCTGTAAAATAATCTTTCATCATTTTAAAATACATATAAAGTATGCCGTATAGTTATTATTTCTACATCTTATCTGCGATAATGGTCGCAGTACTCAAATAATAATTACATATGAAACTGCGACCACGGTCGCTGTCCAGTCATAAATAGTTTAATTCCTTTGCATTCAATAAAGTTAATAACAACGACCATTGTCGTAGTCCAAAATTAAACTATATAACAGATGATACTGCGAACATAATCGCAATCCTCTCAAATCAGTATATTTCACTATATATCACAAATTATAAAACTACGACTGCTGCCCTTCAACACTGCGACCATAGTCGCAGTCCTTGATCGCATGCAATATGTAAAAAAATTTCATAGTTTTAGGCGGCTGAGACAACAGTCACAGTGAAAAATAAATATATAAAATCATACGTAAACTGTGACTATTATCTGTCCTTAATCACCGTTATTACATTTAACCTAGTAAAAAAAATCATCCACAAATGCTGTCGTAAGCACTACGACCATAGTCGCAGTCCTTGATCGCATGCAATATGTAAAAAAATAATAATAATAGTTTATAGGCGGCTGAGACAATAATCATAGTGAAGAATAAATATATAAAATAATACGTAAACTGCGATTATAGTATCAGTTCTTAGTCACTGTTATTACATTTAACCTAGCAAAACAATCATCCACGACATGTTGTCATTAAGCACTTGATCATAGTCGCAGTCCTTGTTCGCATACAATATGTAAAAAATAATAATAATTTATAATTGTAGACTGCAACAAAGGGTGCCTTTAAAACTACTGAGAAATTATTTCATTGACCACTACAAGCTTAGGCGCATTCCTAAAATATATAATATCGGCGTAAAATTTTTTTAAAAACTATTGAGAAATTATTTTATTGACCACTATGAGCTTAGGCGCATTCCTAAAATATATAAAACCTAGAAAAAAAAGATTTAATAAAGAAGCATTCAAATTTGTTTCGTGATTTGATGAAGTTGCACTTGAAGAGACATGATTCATATTTAGTTGGTCGCAGTTTGGTCGCAGTTATAAAAGATAATTGTGGCAACAATGACTAACGTCAGAAATATAAAATAATAATAAACTATATAGATCCACTATCTTTTACCGCAGATGCATTTAGTAATTTCAACTGTCAATAGACGGGCCGTCCTTCCTAATGTGGCTAATAATGTGCCACGTCATCGCAGGCTGAGAGGGACTCTCAGTTGTCGGCTAATATACATATTTTTTTGTGTGTGTGTGTTAAAAAAACCTAGAGGGGGGATGAATAGGTGTAAGTGCTAATCTAAGAACTAAGTGCGCTAAATGCAGAAGCTAATGCAAATTTTGCAACACACTTAATACAATCAACAAGTGTAGCCGAATTCCCCGTGAAGGGCTCTGGACTAACTCCTCTTGATTCCCCTTGAATGGGTTGAGGTGCTATGTGAAGCTCTTGTTGATTAAGTATAAGTGAAGCACACACAAACAACCAAGTATACACAAGATATAGCAATATGAAAGATGCAAGGCAATACAAGCAATATGAATGATGTAGCAATATGAATAATACTCAACACAAGCAAATATGTTGTTATGAATGATGCTTTGCACAATATAAAAGAGAGAGAGAGAGAGAGAGAGAGAGAGAGAGAGTTGAGAGATATTGGATCAAATGCAAACACAAGAATATAATTCGAGGTTCGAGCCCCTAGCTCTACATCCCCGCCTACACCACCTTGTAGAATTTCCAATCCACTATAGTAGTACCGAACTCCTCTCTCAATGCCACCGAGGCAATACAACCACAACACCTCTATCGAAGAGGGTTTACAACCAAACTCCACCTCTCACTAGAGGGAGCAAACCAATCACCCGATCACCTCTACCAAAGAGGGATACAACAAGAATAAGGGTGTACAACTAGTGGTTTCTTTCAACCACAAACAATCTCTCTTTCTTTTCTCTTTTCCACAAAACAAATGATCCTAATAGATTAGGATAGAAGATAGCTCAAGTGTGGAAAAAACTAGGCGTTTTTGAAAACAAGCAACAAAGAAAAACTACTTGGGAAATCTCTTGTAAATGATAGAAAATGAAAATCAATACAATCTCCCAAAACCCTAGTTTTTTTTTTTTTTCAAAAACCCAAAACAACAAAGATGAAATCTTTTTAGCACAAAAACCCTTCTCAAAACTTATTTAAAACACTAAAGAAGTCAGGAATTTTTAGCTCTAAAAATCTTAGTGAAAACCTCAAACAAATGGGGTATTTATAGCCCCATCAGAAAACTAGCCGTTAGGCTGATGTGGCAGCCTGACAGGCTGACGGTCGACCGGCCTGGTCGACCGCCAACGGTCAGAAAGGTGACCGTTGGGCAACCACGGTCGACCGGCACGGTCGACCCAAACAAACAGAGAGCTCTGCTCTCAGACCGGTCGACCGTCCGGGTCGACCGTCCCAGAGGTGCCAAACGTGCACAGATCTGTGCACGTCGGTCGACCAGCTCGGTCGACCGACTTCATCCTAGTCGACTTGGTCAGTTGACTTAGTCGACTGGTTGAAGCCTGGAACAGAAATCTGGGTCAGAAAAACAGTTTAAAATATTTTGAAAAATCTTTTAAGTCTTCTAAAAATCCACAAAACTTGTTTTAACATTTTATATTAAAACACAAACTTGTGATAAAAATTTCAAGACATATATCAATCATATCAATTCATTTTTGAGTCTTGCAAATTTTATCAAAAACAAAACTTGTATTTTTATCAAACTTGATTTTTCCAAACATGAATAGGATAGTCAAAAGAAGTTTGTTTAGAAGTTTAAGCATGCATGTATAAATAGAAACCATCTACTATACATATAAACAAATTAAACTTGTTTTGATCTATTATTCATGAAAACCAAATCCAAAACATGAAACGTGTGTGTTTTGTGCACTTGAGCATATCAACTATACTAAGCTTTACAAATGGATCTAAACACACTATCTAAAATAGGATACCTAAGTCTTCTTGATGATCTTCATCTTCAAGTTGACTTGCTCCAAAACTCCATCCATGGGCTAGGCAATGTGTGATCATGAAGCTTTGGCCCTGGAATCACCATGAAAAGCTTCTAAACTCCTTTGTTGAAGCTAATCACCAACTAATATCTTGCTAATAATCTGAAACTTAAAATCACAAGAATATTAGTAAACATAACTACATGAGTTAATCATCATCAAAACTAGGGTGGAAGGCCTTTGGGCCAACATGTGTGTGTGTGTGTATGTGTGTGTGGAGAGGTTTAAATAAGGTTTTTAATATTGATTTTTGAAAATACTTGAAAATTCTGGTTTATTCAAAAGAGAAAATTTTCTAGTTTTCTTGCTTCAAGTACTGTCATCTCCAAACCAATTTCTGCAAGTTTTCAGCTCTTAAATTCATTCATTTCAACTGATTTCTCACAAACTTCTTAAGCTACATTTCACATTATATACTATAGAAAGTTGTAAAAGAGATTGCTTGTTATCTTTGTGGTTGCCAAGAGCTTGTAAATCTCATTGGCTTTGTGCTACTACTTGTGTAGAGGATTGAGAGTTGGGGTTAGGTACTCCAGTCTTATGTAGACTATTGTAGTTTTTTTGTTTAGGCTCCTTTGTGGAAAGATTGAAATACACGTAGGGGGGTGAATAGGTGTAATACTAATCAAATACGAAATAACAGCTATTTATGCTAAATGATGCAAATTGGTCACTCAAAATAAGAATTGAAGCCGAATTCTCCGTGAAGGGCTCTAGAACTTCTCCTATATAATTTCTCTAGACTATGAGTTGAGGTACTCAGTTGCCTTCTTGTTGAAAAGTGTATAGACTGACAAAAGTGAATGTAATGCAATGATGAATGTGCAAGTTAATCAACACAAGTGTAACCAATAAAAGAGATAGAGAACAAGAGACAAGCAATCGCAAACGCAAAGAATTTATTTCGAGGTTCGAGCCACCGCTCTACGTCCCCACCTTCACCACTATGAAGGATTTCACCATCAATTAAAGGATCTTCCACAAAGGGACCTTAAAATAAGGAATTACAAAAGTCTACATAAGACCAGAATACACAACTCCACCACTCAATCCTCTACACAAGAGATAGCACAAAGCCAATTGAGATTACAAAGCTCCTGGTGATCACTCAAGATCACAAATACTCTCTCTTATAACTTCCTATAGAGTAGAATAAGAAATAAAGCTCAAGAAGTTATGTGAGAGTAGAAATTCAATTAGAAAGTATCTAAGAGATTGAAAACCAACTGAAAATATTTGAAAAGATTGCACTTGAAGATTAGAAGCTGTGAAAACTTTCTCTTTTGAAACAAACTTGATTTTCTATGAAAATTATAAAACTTGTATGTAAAAACTAAAACCAATGACCCATGTGTGTGTGTGTATATATATATATATATATATATATATATATATATATATATATATATATATATATATATATATATAGGTAATAGATAAATACTATTAGTTAAGCATACCAAGTCATTTGGGGTGTGATTTGACTTATAGAAATAAAAAATGCCTATTGAAATACATAAAAAACAAAATAGATTTGAAATATGACTGAACTGTAACTTTGGCAGCAAGTCGGTCGACCGGCCGGTCGACGGGCAGTTCATTTTTCAGAACAAGCCATTAGGCTCGATCGACCGCCCGATCGACCAGACAAATGATCAAAAGAGAAAATACATAGGATTGGTCGACCGGCCCAGACAGAGACTAAAGATTAGCCAGTCGGTCGACCTACCGGTCGACTGGCAGACATGCACATATGCACAAAACCCTTGCTAAAGGATGATTAGCCATCTTGGCCTGTCATGGGCAATGGTCGATCGGTCGGTTGACCGACCTAGACCAAAAACTATTTTCTGAAATATTTTTTAATGTACAAACTATTTTAAAGATATTTTTATTAGTTTATTAGTGACATATATATATATATATATATATATATATATATATATATATATATATATATATATATATATATATATATATATAAGCAATGAAATACATGTTCTAGACATTATATAAAATTTTGAAACATGTATAAAGCACCTATCATGCAAAACACCAATACGATGAAAAACTTGTATTTTTGAAATCGTGTATTTGTGTGTGTAACTTCTTGAGCATAAAATCTATATTCTGCACTTTAACAAACTATTGTCTTACAAGGTTCTGAGTGAATACAAGTGGCTTCAAGCGGGCTTCTTCAATAGTGACGGTTGAGTGCTTTGAGCTTCAGTCCCGTACTTGAATACCCTTGAGTTTTCAACACCTTCTTTTATAGGAAGAAAACGTCTTGAATCTTTTAAAACTCTGAAACACACTTAAATACTTGAACTTGATTAGTACTAAATAACTACATACATTTTGTTTTCATCAAAATCATAAGCCGGTGATTGCAACCTTGGGCCAACAAAGATCCTTAGTAAATAGTGAAAATCCTTCATGTATTAAAGGCGGGGACATAGAGCTTTGTGCTTGAATCTCGAAACAAATCGCTTATATTTGCGATTCTTTTCTCTTGCTCTTACTGATCAGGGGAAAATCGCGCACAAAAAGTGTATGTTTTGAAATCAAGATTTAAAGTGTATGCGCTTTGGGTTTCTCGATACTTCCGTTATAGCATAGAGGCTAAAATGAGTCGAATCCATAAGGACGGGAGGCGATAGAAGCTTATACGGTATGTTTACGTGTGTGTTAACGGTTCTACTATATTTGAAAGAATGAAAAGAAAGGAAAACAAGGAATGGAAATGAGAAGTATGGTGAGAACAAAGAAGTGGGAAATATAGAAAAGAATGTATTTGTGATTTTTAGAATATTTCTAAAACAAAGTGAAAAAGAAAGAAAACTCATGGCTACTAACTACTAATGGCTCTACTAACATGCTAACCTCTTAGTGATAGTTACCTCATATGTATCATTGGCCGTCACTAATCCTTGGTTCAAGAGCTTTACAAAGCATGGCCCATGTATTAACTTTCACATCCAAATTCAGCCAACAAGTGCAAGCTACACTTAAATCATCAAAACCCAATAAGAGCAAGCATGAAATAAAGTAATGTTAGCTTGTTAGTGATTTAGATGTTAGAGTGTTAGATCCGTCATCATGAGCCATCAATAGCTCTTGCAAGAGCAAGGCCAAGTAGAGGGTATTAGATTAATGTGGATAATCAAATAAGAAGTTAGACTAGTTATGGTTAGTAGTTAGTGGCCATGAGAGAATAATTAGCTACACATGTAAAAGGAGTTAGATAGAAAATAAAAAGAGGTAAAGGGAGCACCTTTCATAGCTTGTCACCTTCTATGATAAGCACTCTTGTATTCCAAACATGTATCACACTCTCTCCTATTACAAGATCTATAAGAAATGAAAAATACAAGGGAGGAAGAAGAAAAAGGACTAAACTAAACTATCCTAAACTACAACATGAAAAGAAAACCCAAAAACTAACCTAAAAACTACTCAAAAACTCCTCTCCCTGGTGCTCTGGAAATCCCTAGGCTTTTATAGGCAAAATTGGGCATCTGGGTACACGTACAGAGCCGCGCGTCAAATCTTGGCGCGCGGCTCCAAAGGGGAGCCGCAGAAACGCGGCTATGGCCGCGTTTCTGCGGCCATAGGGTGGCCGCGCGCCGCCTACTGCGCTATCCTCTCCTGCCCCCTGTCGGCTGGATGTCCCAGTTTTGGGTTTTGGGTCCCTGATTTTGACAGAATCACCTCCAAAGTCAATGGCTATCTTTGTTGGCCTTTAATTACCAATTTAAATGGTGATTTTGGGTCTTCTTCTTCATTTCATACCATGGACCTAGAAACATGCAAGAGAGGTATTATTAGCAGAATTTAATATTAAATAAATGTGAAGATGTGGTATGAAATATGCAGTTTTAAAGACTAATCGCACCCCCACACTTATCTTTTGCTCGTCCCGAGCAAAGCAAAAAAAGGACTAAAAAAATTATTGCACCACTTTCGCAGGTGACGCGATTGCACTGAGTATGTGTAACAAGCCGTTAAACCTCTAAGTTTCCCCTAAAGGAGGAGTTTTGTCTCCTGAAGGTTTCAGCGGATTACACCCACAAATTCATAAATGTTAGTATTTTTAAAACATATTTTTGAAAATAGAGAAAAGTGTTGAAGTATTTTGCGAAAATATAAGTGATCCAAGGCCAGAGGTTAACCAGAAATTATTCTTCCTTAAATTAAGTCGAATGCAAAATCTTGTTCTAAATTAAATGTAAGAATTTAAAATTGAATTGATTCTTTGATCTTTCATAAAACTCTTAGAAAAATATGCACTTTATGAACTGTGAAGGTTTTTGGGATATTGACTATAACTTTCATGCCATTTATTTATATTATTTATTTTTCTTTTTCTTCCCTTAGTTTTCTTAGGCTTTTTTATTTACCCGGGTTGTGAGCCTTTAGCAGGTGACTCCCAAACCAGATGATCTTAGGGCACCAGATGAAAAAAACATCCCTCAGACTTAAGGACTCGAGTAAACAAGGCCACAAAACTAAAGGAGATTATTTTATTTTTGTCTACCATTTTATGTGTGAATAATCATGCTTCCTAAGGTATAATTATCCAGTTTCAATAAGTGATTTTTATTATCATAATATACATATTTTTTTATATATATTTTTTGGCATTTTCAGTCTTTGTTTCAATCCTAAAAATTTGTGTAAGTGTGAAGTGTATAAATCTAAGGCAAAAAATTCAAGATCAAATTATCTTTTCAATCTTACTTTCTTATCCTAAAATTTAAACAAGATCTATTATTTTGACTTGGTTCAAAATTTCATAATTTTAGGTCTTCCTAATTCCTAAGATAATCTTAATTTTCTTAAAAATTGATCAAAACTATTCCCTTAACTCAAAAAGTTTTGTAAAAAGAAAAGAAAGAAAAGAGTTTTTAAAAAATTTTTAATTTTAAAAAGAAGTATAAAAGAAAGAAAATGTAAAACTAGCTATATTAGTAAACCCTCCCCCACACTTATCTCATGTATTGTCGTCAATGCATCGTGAATGTGTATATACATGAAACAAATGGAGAGGGAAGGAAGATTACCTCATGGAGGTAGTTCCGGTGGTGGTCTGACTGGGCCAAGCGTTGCTACCCAATCAAGATATCGTAGATCTTGCAGAAACTCACCAGTGACCTCTCCAATGCGACCCAGTAAAAGAATGATTGGCTGAATGGTCTTGTATAAAAACTTATCCCCCATCTAATTTTCAATTTTCAAAAATAATTACTGAGTCATTTTCTTTAACATTCTTGTCCAACAATGAAGTATGATTTTAGGAGATGATGGATTTAGACTCAAATGGATCAGGAACAAAAATCGATACCGACTCGAGAATTTGATCAGATCAAATTGAGAGTCAATAATGAGAGTCGAAATTGGTTCAAAAATAGGATCTAAACCAAAGAATTGATGTTCACACACTTTCCCCATTAATGAAGTGTGATCATAAGATATTGGTGATTCAATTTCACAGTGTACTGGTATAAGATTCAATGTTGACTCCGGAATAGAGAAAAAATCTAGTAAAGATACCGAAGTCATTATTGAATCAAAAAGTGAAATGGAATTCCTAACTTGAGGTTCAGGATCACTTTCAAGCTCAAGTTCATTTTGGAAAAGGATAACTTGCCAAAATGTCAAGGATGTTATGTTGGTCAAGTTCAGGTTGGTATGATGAAATTGAAGCTAAATTTTCAAAATGACATGATTCTTGGGTACAATCAGTAGAGTTAGGGATATAAGGATCGGTCAAAGATTGACAAGAAAGACTTTCCTCGCTCTCATTGATCAAATCACTCATTAGTGTGTCTAACCTACTGATAGGCAGGGTAACAGAATTTTGAGTCTGAATCATGTCTTCCATATTTTTTACAATTGGTTCTTCTTGAAAAGGTGAGTATGGAAGTTGATTTGAAAATTGTGATAAAAATGTGAGTCCATCGGATTTTGTGATTATTGCTCGGACTCACGCAAGGGTTCCATACTCAAATCCAATATTGGTGGTTATTCATTTTGAATTGGTGAGACTGGAAAAGATGAGTAGGACTCTTGAAAATTTGGATGAGATGATGAGTCCAACATATTTTTAAATCGTTGCAATTTTTCACAAAAGACTTCCAAACGCTCTTCTAGCTCAGATTCTTCTTCAATTGGATGTTCTAGAAAAGGAGTATATAGAGTTTGATTTGGGAGGGATTGTGAATTGAGCAAATTTTGAATTTGTTGTTGGGACTCAAGCATGGCTTCCATATTCCTTTCCAATTTGGATTTTTCCTCAGTTGGTGAAACAGGAAAAGGAGGATATGGATTCAAATTGGGAATGAAAATTGTGGACAAGGTGATTGAAAATTTGACTCGGGGGAGGTGAATCCCCATTGAGTCTATGAAAAGTTGAAATTATTTTAAAAATTATGGTCATAAGATTGGGTGTACGGGTCATACTGAGTCGGATAATCCCAACTCGACATATATGGTTGGTTCATATTGTACATAGCCGGGTTGGAGTTATCCGAGTCAAATGAGGTCGGAGTGAAATATGGATTCATATCATGATTGAAAGAATATTGTTGTTAAAATTCATTTCACAATATACAAAAAAAAGAAAACAAACACAAACAAAGAAAGAAAAAGAAAACAAGCCTATGCTAGGGTTGACTTAGACCTAAATGACTCCTAACTGGTTAGACTATCCACGGGGGGTATATTGTCAGAAGCGGACCACAAGTTAATCGGCCAGGTAGGGGCAAGATCAGTGGGAGGTACCATGCCGGATGAACGGGCCTAATTATGTCAAACCATTATTCTTCGAGGTTTCACCTCTCAATCCCAACCTTAGACACCGATTTGATAAGAGTCAACTTTTAATAACTTCCTACTGAGGTCAATCTCCTAAATGAGTCCGAGATGTCCCTAGGGGCCAACGTCTAGAAAATTTTATTTAGGTTTGGGTTGTGTGAGTGGGGAGGTGATTTTTGGGCTAAGGGAGGGTAATAACTTCCCTATTTTATGTTGTATTGGGTTTTACCCTTAAGTTCCATTCGTGCAAGTGTGCAAAATAGATAACAATGAACACACAAAGAGAGTAAATCACACACGTGTTTGTCCTATATATGCAATGCCATTTATACACCTCCTACCAATATCACAAAATTATAAGAACAAAATATAGTATATTGGAATGAAAATTGACATATGCCTAGATGCAAATGTTTAAACCGTTTTAAAGCATCCAATTTCTACATTTTAGTTCTTAAAATTATTTAGTGTACAGGTAATATAAACATTAGCAGCAGAGTATAAGAAGTTACCCGACCCCACAAAAGCAAGTGTGGACTTCTGCAATGTTAAAACTTTAACCTGCACACCTAAATGAAAAAACACCTAGAGGGGGGGTGAATAGGTGTAAGTGCTAATCTAGGAACTAAATGCACTAAATGCGGAAGCTAATGCAAATTTTGCAACACACTTAATACAATCAACAAGTGTAGCCGAATTCCCCGTGAAGGGCTCTGGACTAACTCCTCTTGATTCCCCTTGAATGGGTTGAGGTGCTATGTGAAGCTCTTGTTGATTAAGTATAAGTGAGGCACACACACAATCAAGCCAAGCATATAAGGATGAATAATAATATGAAATAATGCAAGGCAACACAAGCAATGAATGATATGACAATATGAATGAATAATGCTTTGCACAAATGTAAAGAGAGAGAGAGTTGAGAGACAAGTGGATCAAACGCTAAGACAAGATATGTTTCGAGGTTCGAGCACCTTGCTCTACATCCCCGCCTACACCACCGTGTAGGATTTCCAATCCACTATACCGTCCACCGAGGACTCTCACCGAGGGAACCTTCACCGAGAAGGATTTGTTACAACACAAGGAGTACCGAACTCCTCTCTCAATACAAACACCACCTCACAACCGAGGGGTAGGCCCTTAGCCAATACAACCACAACACCTCTACCGAAGAGGGTTTACAACAAACTCCACCTCTCACTAGAGGGAGCAAACCAACAACCCAATTACAACCCCTCACCTCTACCAAAGAGGGAGCAACCAAGAAATCAAGGGTTTACAATAGGTGGTCTCTTTCAACCACAAACCTCTTTCCTTTTTCTTTTTCCACAAAACAAGATCCTAATAGATTAGGATAGAAGATAGCTCAAGTGTGGAAACTAGGTGTTTTTGGAAACAAGCAACAAAGAAAATACTTGGGAAAACTCTTGTAAAAGATAGAGAATGAAAACCAATACAAATATCCCAAATTCCTATTTTCTTTGATTTTCCAAAAACCCAAAAACAAGAAGGATGAAATCTTTTTGGCTCAAAAACTCTTTTGAAAACTTGTTTAAACACTAAACAAACTCTGAAAATTTTCTTGTCAAAACAGCCCAAGAGATGGGGTATTTATACCTCCATCAGAAAACTAGTCGTTAGGCTGATGTGGCAGCCTGACAGGCTGACGGTCGACCGGTCCGGTCGACCGCCAACGGTCAGAAATGTGACCGTTGGGCAATCACGGTCGACCGGCCCAGTCGACCCAAACAAACAGAGAGCACTGCTCTCAGCCCGGTCGACCGTCCGGGTCGACCGTCCCAAAGCTGCCAAACGTACACAGATTTGTGCACGTCGGTCGACCGACCCGGTCGACCGACTTCAGCCTAGTCGACTTGGTCAGTTGACTAAGTCGACTGGTTGAAACCTGGAACTGAATTCTGGGTCAGAAAAATAGTTAAAAATATTTTGAAAAATCTTTTAAGTTTTCTAAAAATCCATAAAACTAGTTTTAACATTTTGTATTGAAACACAAACTTGTGATAAAAATTTCAAGACATATATCAATCATATCAATTCATTTTTGAGTCTTGCAAATTTTATCAAAAACAAAACTTGTATTTTTATCAAACTTGATTTTTCCAAAACATGAATAGGATAGTCAAAATAAGTTTGTTTAAGAAGTTTAAGCATGCAATTATAAATAGAAACCATCTACTATACATATAAACAAATTAAACTTGTTTTGATCAATCTATTCATGAAAATCAATTCCAAACATAAAAACGTGTGTGTTGTGCACTTGAGCATATCAACTATACTAAGCTTTACAAATGGATCTAAAACACACTAAACTAAACTATGGATACCTAAGTCTTCTTGATGATCTTCATCTTCAAGTTGACTTGTTCCAAAACTCCATCCATGGGCTAGGCAATGCGTGATCATGAAGCTTTGGCCCTGGAATCATCATGAAAAGCTTCTAAACACCTTGTTGAAGCTAATCACCAACTAATATCTTGGTTAATGATCTGAAACTTAAACAACACAAGATTATTAGTAAACATAACTACATGAGTTAATCATCATCAAAACTAGGGTGGAAGGCCTTTAGGCCAACAATCTCCCCCTTTTTGATGATGATAAAACTCATGGAGTTATATATGCATGGATTAAAGTTAAGCTTCAAAGAAGCTCCCCCTTAACTCATGCATAAACAATTAAAAAATATATGACAATGAAGCTCATAAATATATATGCAAATGTATGGAGATGAAACATATCAAATTCTTCAAATTCTTTTTCTCCTATTTGCAAAACAAGACATATATGCATATCTATTGTTTATTTGTTAAGCATGAGAAAACTAAACACAAGTATGCATATAAACATGTATGCATCAACATGCATAAAACATATTCTAGAAGCTCTAGTTACCAATTAAATTAATAAAACATTAACAAAACACTAGATGCTCTAGATACCAATAAAACTTAATATATGCAAAAACATAAGTATGCATATATAAAACTCAAATTATTCTCCCCCTTTTTGTCAATCATTAACAAAGGGTAAACAATCAAAACAATAAATGAGGGGTAAAAATCTTTCTCCCCCTTTTGTCAATCAAAACAATAAAACAATGTTCTCCCCCTTTTTGTCTAAAACAAAAAAAAACAAAGTCAATAAGGGGTGACTATAATCAACATGATATCAATAGAAACATATGTCAATGAAGCATCTTGATATCAATTGAAAGTAAACAAAGATCAATAAATGTTATATGCTATATACATTCATGAAGAGGAAGACGCTAAGTTAGCTTCCCTACACTTATGCATTACATGAAAGAAGGATGTTAAGCCCTAATTCACATAACACACATTATGTAATGCATAAGAGGAGATGTGAAGCTCCCCCTACACACGTGTACCACATAAAGAAGAGATGTTAAGCTCTTCAATACAAGATACACTCATCATGAATCTATATGTAGAAGAGATGTTAAGCTCTCCTTGCATATAGTCAATACAAATCAAAACTTTTGAATATTTTTCTCTAAACAAAAAATTTTTTAGATACCAATTTAAAACACAAAACATCTTGATATCAAAAGATAGTATTTTTCTTTTTAATCCAAATAAACAATTGAAATGACTATTTTTTATCATAAAGCAAGGGAGTGAAAAACTAAATACCAATTGAAATATGAAAATCGAATTTTTTTCCCCTTTATGAAATACCAACAAAAATTATGCTCACTTTTATTTTAACAAGCCTACGCATTGTTAAAAAAAATTGAAACAAACATATATATGTATGGAAAATAGATACCAATTGAAATTGATATACTTGAAATTGAAGCATACATACATAAACAAATATATGAGTATACCAAAAATGTCAAAATTGATACCAATTGAAAGAGTTCAATGATACCAATTGATTCAACAATAATAATCAAGTATATATCTCATATAATCTACCACCCAATCATGGCTCAAGTTTTAAATGATTTTCACTTGTAAAGCATACATGAACATGATCTCCCATCCAACCTCCCATAGATGGTAGGGGTTTTCAAAAAATAGATTTGAAAATAAGCTTAGTTTGAAAAAAAAACTCTACCAAAATGAAGAATACCGTAGCTAGTTAAATGGAAAATCTTTTAAACTAGTACGAAATCCTTCAAGTAAGGAATACAACAAAATAGTTTTTCATAAAACATGAAACCCACATGATAATCAACACTCTAATTCAATTAGGCATAAATATGACTCATGAAAACAAAACATGAGCAAGAAATAACTGTGAGTGTACATATAAAGTGTGAATATCATAATCATGAAATTTTTTCATTAAGCTCAATTATTCCTTAAACATTGAAAACACGAAAATCATCAAAACTTATTAATCTCCATGGCATATGTATGTCTAATACAAACTAAAGTATGCATACATATCCAAAACATAAAGAGTCCACAAATGTATATGCATGAAGGCACGTGGCTCAAAAGGATAAACATGTATATCTAATAGTTTGGACAAGATAGACATATACATGAAGTTAAACAATTAAACACAAAATCAAGAAAAACTAAATTTCATTAAAACAAATTTCATTTCAAGGTATATGTATGAATTGTCAACACAATAAGTATACATACATATCCCTAAGCACAATTGAGTCCATATATATAGATTTGCATGAAGGGTAAATGACTCAAGGGGTATACATGTATATCTTAGAGCTTGGCAATAATACACATATACATGAAGTGAAAACTCACAATCATAAAACAAATTCAAAAATAAGAATACAAATTTAAAATGCATGAATCATCAAAACTAGACTATACTAGCACATTTAATGGGCTCAAATAAGCAATCAAGCACAAGCATATATAGATTTATTTATGGCCCACTATATGCACGAATATATACCTAGTCTTAATGAAAACTAACATCTAAACAAGTAATCTTAACATGGAGCATCAAAACACAATATAAAAATCATCATGATAAAACTAAAACATGATTACTATGTAAATTCACATGTATTAGATTCATGATGTACATTATAGCTTAAACAAAAGTGAGAACACTAAGAATGGGTTCATACAAGCATGTGTGTCTCAAATACTATACATGTATGTCAAGAATCTAATAAACATGGTATTTACATACTGATGAAACATGCTATAAAACATCAAAACATGCTAATAATGATAGACATGGAAAGCATGTAAATAATAAATGGGAGTAAAGGATTGTTACCAAAACCGAAGAAACAACTCTCCTTGTCTCCAAAACATGGTGGTCCTCTCCACCAAATCTTCCCTTGAAAGTGATGCATCCAATTAATCTCCTTTAAGCACGGAACACATCCACTCCAAGGTGTCATCACTCTCACGTCATGTGAGAGCCCACACCTACATCAAAAATAATAGGAGGGGTGGTCTTTGGTACCCATACCTTATTGGGTCCATGGGGGTTAGTACCTTCTCTAACCCAAACAAACTTCTTTGCTAAATTCTCAACATGTAAACGATCATAGCAAAATTTAGCAAGATGGCCTTTTCGGCCACAATGTGTACATGTGTACACATGAGCATACATGTGTTGATGGCGTCTGTGTGGAGCATGTGTATGTCGTGGAGGGTGTGCATGCATAAAAGATGGAACTTGTTTCTTTCGAACCAAGGATTCCAAGCGTGTATGGTTCTTAGCACATTGGCTCATAGTGGAGCCCAAACAATCCATTTTCTTCTTCAACACGTATATATCATTTTTAATCATAGAAGAAGTGGAGCATGCAAGGGGTGATCTAGGTGAAACTACCCTAGCATGGCAAACATGTGCATCAATCTTATTTTGTAAAACAATGTTTTTATCTAAACAAACATTCAACTCATTTGAAATAGAAATAATCTTATTTTTCAAAGCAACATTTTCTTTTAAAACAAAATCAACTTTCGAAGACAAGTTCTCATTCTTCTTCAAAAGTGTTTCACAATCATTTTTAGATTTTAAAAATTTATTTTCTTTTAATGCAAGTTCTAATTGAGATCTCAATGAATCCCTTTCATTATAGACCTCAACCTTCTCTTGCAAAACATTGTTAAGTCTAGAATGCAAACTTTTATTTTCATTTTCAAGTCCTAGACTTTTCTTTTTCAAAATTTATATTTTTCTATTAATTTTTCACACACAATAGATAGTTCTTCATTTAAGGCATGAGCATCATAATCATCACATGAAGAACTAGAGCAATCATCACTATCATCTAAGTGGGGTTCCGAATGTACCTCAAGGGAGTCATTCCCTTGGACCATGAAGCATTGTGAATCGGATTCTCCACTAGATTTCTCTTCTTGAATTTGCACTTGAAGCTCGGAAGTGGTGGTGGTTGTCAACAAATTCCACACTGCAAAGGCGGAATCAATGTTAGAAACACGTAAAAGATAATCTTTAGATAATGTGCTTCTAATGGCCTCTAGGGCTTGTGCATTGGCCCCTATATGATTGCGATCACTAAGGAAGGATTCCTTCGTAATGGCAAGGTAAACTTTATGACCTAGGGTTTGTAAATAAACAGTCATCCTAATCTTCCAAACATGAATGTTGGAAGGGTCAAACATAGGTGGGGTCATGAAAGCCATGGTAAACTATATGTGTACAAAACAAGCAAATGCAAACAATAGATTAGCAAGCAAATGGATCTCACTCCTAGGATGTTAAGCCTAAGTATCAGGAGCACTAGCTCTGATACCAATTGAAAAAACACCTAGAGGGGGTGAATAGGTGTAAGTGCTAATCTAGGAACTAAATGCACTAAATGCGGAAGTTAATGCAAATTTTGCAACACACTTAATACAATCAACAAGTATAGCCGAATTCCCCGTGAATGGCTCTGGACTAACTCCTCTTGATTCCCCTTGAATGGGTTGAGGTGCTATGTGAAGCTCTTGTTGATTAAGTATAAGTGAGGCACACTCACAATCAAGCCAAGCATATAAGGATGAATAACAAGATGAAATAATGCAAGGCAACACAAGCAATGAATGATATGACAATACGAATGAATAATGCTTTGCACAAATGTAAAGAGAGAGAGTTGAGAGACAAGTGGATCAAACGCTAAGACAAGATATGTTTCGAGGTTCAAGCACCTTGCTCTACATCCCCGCCTACACCACCGTGTAGGATTTCCAATCCACTATACCGTCCACCGAGGACTCCCACCGAGGGAACCTTCACCGAGAAGGATTTGTTACAACACAAGGAGTACCGAACTCCTCTCTCAATACAAACACCACCTCAGAACCGAGGGGTAGGCCCTTAGCCAATACAACCACAACACCTCTACCGAAGAGGGTTTACAACCAAACTCCACCTCTCACTAGAGGGAGCAAACCAACAACCCAATTATACAACCTCAACCTCTACCAAAGAGGGAGCAACCAAGAAATCAAGGGTTTACAATAGGTGGTCTCTTTCAACCACAAACCTCTTTCCTTTTTCTTTTTTCACAAAACAAGATCCTAATAGATTAGGATAGAAGATAGCTCAAGTGTGGAAACTAGGTGTTTTTGGAAACAAGCAACAAAGAAAATACTTGGGAAAACTCTTGTAAAAGATAGAGAATGAAAACCAATACAAATATCCCAAATTCCTATTTTCTTTGATTTTCCAAAAACCCAAAAACAAGAAGGATGAAATCTTTTTGGCTCAAAAACTCTTTTGAAAACTTGTTTAAACACTAAACAAACTCTGAAAATTTTCTTGTCAAAACAGCCCAAGAGATGGGGTATTTATACCTCCATCAGAAAACTAGCCGTTAGGCTGATGTGGCAGCCTGACAGGCTGACGGTCGACCGGCCCGGTCGACCGCCAACGGTCAGAAATGTGACCGTTGGGCTATCACGGTCGACCGGCCCGGTCGACCCAAACAAACAGAGAGCACTGCTCTCAGCCCGTCGACCGTCCGGGTCGACCATCCCAAAGCTGCCAAACGTGCACAGATTTGTGCACGTCGGTCGACCGACCCGGTCGATCGACTTCAGCCTAGTCGACTTGGTCAGTTGACTAAGTCGACTGGTTGAAGCCTGGAATAGAATTCTGGGTCAGAAAAACAGTTAAAAATATTTTGAAAAATCTTTTAAGTCTTCTAAAATTCCATAAAACTAGTTTTAACATTTTGTATTGAAACACAAAGTTGTGATAAAAATTTCAAGACATATATCAATCATATCAATTCATTTTTGAGTCTTGCAAATTTTATCAAAAACAAAACTTGTATTTTTATCAAACTTGATTTTTCCAAAACATGAATAGGATAGTCAAAATAAGTTTGTTTAAGAAGTTTAAGCATGCATGTATAAATAGAAACCATCTACTATACATATAAACAAATTAAACTTGTTTTGATCAATCTATTCATGAAAACCAATTCCAAAACATAAAAACGTGTGTGTTGTGCACTTGAGCATATCAACTATACTAAGCTTTACAAATGGATCTAAAATACACTAAACTAAACTATGGATACTTAAGTCTTCTTGATGATCTTCATCTTCAAGTTGACTTGCTCCAAAACTCCATCCATGGGCTAGGCAATGTGTGATCATGAAGCTTTGGCCCTGGAATCATCATGAAAAGCTTCTAAACACCTTGTTGAAGCTAATCACCAACTAATATCTTGGTTAATGATCTGAAACTTAAACAACACAAGATTATTAGTAAACATAACTACATGAGTTAATCATCATCAAAATTAGGGTGGAAGGCCTTTGGGCCAACACTAAAAACAACGAAGAAAAGTTAACAAAAACGTAAAATCAAACCGTTCCTATCCCTAACAACGACGCCAAAATTTAATCGGAGAAAAACCGCGCACAAAAAGCGTATGTTTTAAAATTAAGATTTAAAGTGTGTATGCTTTGGCTTCCTCGATACTTCCGTTATAACATAGAGGCTAAAACGAGTCGAATTTACAAAAACGGGAGGCGATAGAAGCTTACACGGTATGTTCATGTGTGTGTTAATGATTCTTCTATGTTTGAAGAATGAAAAGAAAGGAAAACAAAGAATAAAAAAGAGAAGTACGGTGAAAACAAAGAAGTGGGAAATACAGAAAAGAATGTATTTGTGGTTTTTGAAATATTTCTAAACCAAAGTAAAAAAGAAAGAAAATAGATGGCTACTAACTTCTAATGACTCCACTAACATGCTAACCTCTTAGTGATAGTTGCCTCATATGTATTATTGGCCATCACTAATCCTTAGCTCAAGAGCTTTACAAAGCATGGCTCATATGTTAACTTTCACATTCAAATTCAACCAACAAGTGCAAGTTACACTTAAATCATCAAAACCCAATAAGAGCAAGTATGAAATAAAGTAATGTTAGCTTGTTAGAGATTTAGATGTTAGAGTATTAGATCCATCATCATGAGCCATTAATGGCTCTTGCAAGAGCAAGGCCAAGTAAAGGCTATTAGATTCATGTGGATTATCAAATAAGAAGTTAGACTAGTTAGTGGTAAGTAGTTAGTTGCCATGAGAGAAAAATTAGCTACACCTGTAAAAGGAGTTAGATAGAAAATAAAGAGAGATAAATAGAGCACCTTCCATAACTTGTCACTTTCTATTAAAAGTACTCTTGCATTCCAAACATGTATCACTCTCTCTGCTATTACAAGATCTACAAGAAATAGAAAATATAAGGGAGGAAGAAGAAGAACTAAATTAAACTATCTTAAACTTCAACATGGAAAGAAAACCCTAAAATTAACCTAAAAACTACTCTCAAACTTCTCTCCCTGGTGCTCTAGAAATCCCCGAGCTTTTATAGGCAAAACTGGGCATCTAGGTACACGTACGGAGCCACACGTCAAATCTTGGCGCGCAGCTCCACAAGGGAGCCGCGGAAACGCGGTTATGGCCGCGTTTTTGTAGCCATAGGGTGGCCGCGCACCCCGCGCCGCCTGCTGCGCTATCCTCTCTTGCCCCTGTCGGCTGGATGTCCCAGTTTTGGGCTTTGGCTCCCTGATTTCGACAGAATCACCTCCAAAGTCAATGGCTATTTTTGTAGGCCTTTAATCACCAATTTAAATGGTAATTTTGGGTCTTCTTCTTCATTTCATGCCATGGACTAGAAACATGCAAGAGAGGTATTATTAACAGAATTTAATATTAAATAAATGTGAAGATATGGTATGAAATGTGCAGTTTTAGAGGCTAATCACTTACTCTATTGTTATTGCTTGTACTTGTATTTTTTTACTTCTCTTGTTCTTGCTATTCATTACTTGCATCATATTCATTATTCTTACTTATCGGTTTCACTCATCTCAATAAGAAGGCAATTAAGCACCTCACTCCTAATGTAGAAGAATATAGAAGAGATGTTTTAGAGCCCTTCACAGGGAATCCGACTTCACTTCTTGTTTTGAATTAACTATTTGCATCATTCATTTTAAATTCTGCATTGTTTGCCATTAGATTAGCATTACATCTATTCACCCCTCTCTAGGTGTACTTTCATATGATGCTATGTTTTCTCAAAAAAATTGGAATGTCGTGGGTGATGAGGTAACAAAAGCAATTCTTTCATTCTTCTCGTCTGGAAAGTTACTTCAGCAAATAAAACACACATTCATTACTCTTGTGCCTAAATCTCCAAAAGCATCATCTCTATCTGATTACAGACCAATCTCATGTTGCAATACCCTATACAAGATCATTTCAAAAGTTTTATCAAACATACTAAAACATGTTATTGCTGAGCTAGTTTCTGTACAACAAAGTGCTTTTATCAAAAATAAATTGATTTCTGATGCATCTCTTTTAGCTAATGAATTGGTAAGGGACTTACAATAATCCCATGGCGAGCAGGTTGTGTATCAAAATTGACCTGCAAAAAGCTTTTGCTAGCATCAACAAAGAATTTGTATACTTTATTATGCATTGTATGGGCTTTACAAAGTGGTGGATCTATTATGGCTCTATAAAAGATTGTATCGGAAGTCCTATTCTTTCTATCATGGTCAATGGCTCTCCAGCTGGTTTTTCCCCAGTAACAGAGGTATTAGACAAGGTGACCCTCTCTCATCTATATATTTGTAATTGTCAATGGAGTTCTGGTCCATTATTATGGAATTGTCTATGCATTCAGAAAATTTCAATCCTATGAAGAGAGAAAAGTTGGAGGTCTCACATCTTCTCTTTGCAGATGATATGCTTTTTTCTGTAAAGGAGACAAGAAGTCTGCAAGAGGTTTAACTGAGTTACTAGAACAGTTCAGACTTAACACTGGCATACTAATCAACAAAAATAAAAGTAAAGCCTTTTTCAGTAAAGGATGTAGAAACAAGGCTGAAATCACGGATATATTGGGCATTCCTCATGGGATTTCCCCATCAAATACCTTGGGCTTCCACTATCAAACATATATCCAAAAACAATGAATTTCTCCGCGTTGCTTGATGCTACAAGAGCCAAAGTAGAAGGGTGGCAGCTGAATCTATTATCATTTGCAGGCAAGGTGGAATTGATAAGATGAGTACTTCATGATCTGTTAGCTTACTGGATGTTTTCATTTAAACTTCCTGTTTCAATTATAAAGGAATTGGAGAAGATCTATGCAAAATTTGTATGGAATGGTAGAATGCACTGTTGGAGTTCGGATGACATATGCACTCCTCAGGACTTAGGAATGTCCATGACCTTGTAAATTCAGCAGAAGTCGGGCATGTTTGGAGGCTACTCACGTCAAATTCATCATGGGCACCGTGGATGAGAGGTAGCTATCTGAAATAAACACATTTTTCTCAGGCAACCTCATCACTTCTAGATTCTGGTACTTGAAAGTGGATAGTTTAGTCTTGGATTACTGCTTTGCAATGGATGATAGAAAGCTGGGTAATGGCCTTGAGACACTAGTTTGGTATGATACATGGATACCAACTGGGGCATTGTACACTCACTTGATCAATGTGCTTGCTACCTCATTTTCTTTGCTTATTGCAGACATTATCAGGAATGGTAACTGGTTTCTTTGCTGATAATGAGCTTCTCCTTGTGTGGCCTCAATCTAAGGCAAGATGTCCTCGATATTCATGCAAGGCAGGAGGACATTTGGTTATGGAAGCTTACAAAAGTTAGGAAAGTTTTCTTTTGCATCTACATGGGATAATGCAAGGCATTCTGGCCAGAATTTTGAACTAGCAAATATGATTTGGTTCCGTTGCTCAATCCCTAAAATGTCTGTGTTATTTAAGAGATCTAAAAGGAAAACTTCCTACTAAGAGTTTCTTAAAATCACTGGGCATTACAGATAATGATCTATGTGTATTATGTAAGCACTGCATTGAAAATATGCAACACCTATTCTTTGAAAGTCCTTGCTTAACATACATTTGGAGGCTCCATAAACTGAAGCTTGGTATACTGGATCAGTCCATGGGGAGTCTTTTTGAAGAAGCAAAATTATTGCAATACAGATTCACTCATAAACTAAGCAGACATCTTTTTCAAGGACAGCTTAAACTGCTGCAGTGTGGCATATCTGGAAAGAGAGGAATCAAAGAGTCCTCCAGCATAAAGAAAGGTAGAAGATCTTCGTCTTCAAGGACTTTATGCGGATATAAGAACTGTTAAGAACCTGTCGATGGAAGGTGGACAGGAACAACCGTGATATTCTGTCCAACTGGAGCGTATAATGCAGAGATTTTCAGCTACATAGCGCATTCAAGTGCTTCAACTTCAGACAGTGCAAGAGGGTGGTTGCTATGGTAGTAGAAGAGTTTCAGAATTTGTTCTGTATATGTTATGAGATACTGATTCAATCAGTGATGTGTTTCAGTATTCGAGACTTTAGGTCAATCTTTACACTTACTTGATGTACTATAGTAGAGGGTGACGGTATAGTAGAGGGTGACGGTTATGGTCCTCTTTCCTCTCTATAATTATCCAAGATAAGAGTAAAAGAGTAGCCAAGCCTCATGATTCATGTACAAATTATACTATTGTTTCAGTATAAAAAAATTCACTTATTTTTCGAAGAAATGTATATGTATACAGATATACATAACTGTACATATACATATGTGTGTGTGTGTAAAGAGTAATAGACTTGTGTGTTCCGAAAGGATTCGAGCCCGAATCCTTCCCATTAAAATACCAACATCTGACATTCAAATACAAGATTCACTCCGTTGAAGTTGATCTATATTATTTAAAGTAACTAAAAATTAAAAATCAAGTGCTTTGAAAACTTTTTACACATCCATCAAGCGGCGTAAAATGGACAACTAAAAATAGTGAGTTAGTAAGATCTATGTCTTTAGACATACAAATTCTCAATCCGGCCATTTGATCATGATCTAAACATTTAAAACTCCTACCAACCAATTTTTGTTTGGTTTCAAATGTTCTACACCGTTAAACTAACAACTCACTATTTCGGCTGCCCGTTTTTTCCCTACTTGATGTTTGAGTAAAAAGTATTTAAAATACTTGATTTTTAGTTTATAAATACTTGAAATAATATAAATCAACTTCAACGGAATGGATCTTGTAATTGGATGGAGTATGATTGAATTTGAGTGGGAAAAATTCGGGCTCAAATCATTCCAGAACTACACAAGTCTACCTCTCTCTATACACACACACATGCACATATATATGAATATGTATATACATATAGGCACGCTTGGAGATCCCCCTGTCTCTCTCTGTCTCTTTCTTTCATTTCTTCCATCCTCTTTGTAATACTCCCCTCTCTCTTCACTGAAAAATATTCCATTGTACTTTGTAGAATAGCAATAAAAGTCTATCGTCTTTGCTAAAAGTTTTTATATACTTAGCAATTCGGTGCTTAGCACTTCGGTGCTTTCAATTGGGTGCTTAGCGGCCAAATTTGGTATTATAACCATGTTAATAGTTCTATCTTAAAGGTATACTATTTTGCGCTTTTAGTATGTAGCTAATTACTACTTTAGTTTATTTCCAGTTCAAACTTTAATTTATTTATCTTAGTATTACTAGATCTGGCTTTCACCTAGTGGGACGACACCTGGTAAGTCGCATAGGGTTTGTTGCTGGGATGGCATTTGTTACCTATAAATCGTTGACAACCGTGTTAGGTTTTGCAAACTTTAGATATGTTAAACTTAGCTTAAAATAGAAATAAGCTAGGCTAGTAACTACTTGCATGTTAAAAGTACAAAATAGAAAATTATATATGACCATCTTTTTGATTCAATACTTTCAAAATTAAGAAGCAATTGAGCTTCCTCAACTCATAATTTAGAAGAATTTAAGAAGAAGTTCAGAACCCTTCAAAGGGAATTTAGCTTCATCTTGGATGAAAGATTTAAACCCAATAGGTTCAAGTTCTAAAACCCTTAATAAGGGTAAATTTGTTAAATATGCAAATTTAATTGAATATCCTATCAACTACAAGATCTTAATAAATGGTCTATTCTTAAAATTCTATCTAAAGAAATTTATAATATAAGAATGTTTGATTTTAAATTTATAATATAGTGAAATTTATCTAAAGAAACATTCCTATATTATAGTGAACCATTATTGTTCAAGTTCTAAAAAATCATCCAATTTGATAATAGTGAACAATAAAGTTGTTATCAGAAGATGATTTATCTTCTTTTATTAATAAATATAATTTTATTCATATTGATTTAATCCAAATTACATTAAAATCACTAATCTACAGGGATTGAATGCATTCCTGTTAACCTTCTTGTATGATGCCAGATGTCTGGACTATGTCCAATCCCTTATAGGGGTTATGCAGACTAGTTTGTGTTGGTCCAAAGACCATTAGCTCTAGTTTTGATGACAACAAAACATATGTAATTATGTTTTTAACAATTTTATTTAACAAATACTCAGGTTAACTATTTGTTGCATTTCAACTCTATCATAAGACTCACACATTTGAAAGCCAAGAAGATGTAGATCCCAGAGCCTAAGCACATAGAAGAGCTTAAGGATCAAGTATACTAGAGAAGACTATATCAAAATTTGTATTCTTACTTTTTATATTTTAGATAGGAATTAAAGTCATTTGTTAAAACCAAAATGATATAGGTTGATAGCTTTTGGGATGACACACACACACACACACACACACACACACACATTTCATACTCATATGTGTTTTTAAAAAGAGTTCATAACTATTCTCTTTATCGTTTTCAAATCTAGTTTTGAAAAAATCGATTTTTCGATTTAGAAAAGTGTTTCTACAAAATATAGTTCAAACTTTGTTTTGTGTTGATTCATCATCACACACAAGTTCTACAAGTCCCTAGAACTTTGTTTTGTATTTAAAGATCAAAAGTTATTTTGTCGAAAAAAGATTGGCTTCAAAATGATTTCAATATCTTGCCTTTGGCCCTTAGTCGGTCGACCAATCGGTCGACCGTAGACAGAGCAAAATTTCTCTGTCGGTCGATCAAGCGGTTGACCGACATGCACCAAAATGCATTTGTGCACTTCGGTCGACTGGGCGGTCGACCGACTGCAAGAGCTTTGCTCTCGGTTAGGTTTGGTCGACCGCCCCGGTCGACCGATAGAGAGTTTGGCTCTCTGGTTGGGAACAACGGTCGACCGCTATCCCCTACGGTCGAAAATCCGACCGTTGGCGGTCGACCGGCCGGTCGACCGACGGAGAATTTTCTTCCGGATTTTTTCCAACGGCTATATTCTGTTTCATCTTTTTCTGGGTCTTTTCCCAATAACTTTTTTGGGTTTTTGTAATATCCCTAGTTAGTAATACTGTATTTTTATTTTCCTACAATATTTATTCGGCTTTACTAATTATTTTATTAAGATTATCAATTAACTTAATTTATTATTGTTCTTGTGATTTTAATATATTACATATGCAAATTATTTTAAGATAGTAAATGGTAATTTGGCCTTATATATATTGCCAATATTTCTTATGAATATTTTAAATTACATATTACTATTATTTCTATCATTGTTATTACTATTATTGATTAATATTATTGGTAGTGGATATTTCAATTATCATTTCATTATTAATTATTTTTATTATTATTATTATTATTATTAGAGTTATTATTATTAATAACATTATTGTTATTATTATGATGTATAAGTATTAATGTTTGTTAACTATTATTATTAGTATATGGTTATTAGCATTTTAATTATTATTAGTATTTATTACTATGGTTATTACTAATTAATAATATTATTGTTGTTATTACTATTCTTATTGTTATTATTTTGTTTTATTATTATTATATTTGTCATTAGTAGTAGTATCTTTTCCATCTTCCTTTGATTCTTGACTCTTACCCCTTATCTTGATCCATACCCATTAATCCTATTATCTCATAACCCATTAGCATTTACACAAACCCAAACCCATTATCTCTTCTATACCCCTTAGTCAAGCCCATGCCCATTTACCCATTTGGATCCAACCCCAAACCCGCTACCCGTTAACCCGTAACCCATCCTATATAATCCTAATCTCTTTTAACCCTAATTAATAACCTAATCCCCATCTTCTCTTCTCCAAACATCCAGCCGCCAACACAGTTCAGCCCCCTAACTTGGCCGACCGGCAACACCCCCTGTTGCCTTGGTCAGACGCACTTTGGCAGCCCAGAGTCCTCTCCTCCTTGTCGCGAGGCCTCCGCCGGAGCTGATCCACGACCCGCAGCCGCCCCAACACCCTGTCGCAATACCCTTCAGGCCGAGCCTCCCTGAAAATCCAACAGCAGCCACGACAGAGCCCTTCAATGACAACCTCATTGGCCGGCCAAGTAACAGGCCGCGCGCATGAGCCGTGCCTTGCCTTGCCGTGACTTCTCTTCCCCAATAGTGAGCATTTCCCCTCTTGCTAATTCTTTCTCTTTACATATATTAATGTTAATGTGTGTGTGGTTATATTTTTGGTGGAAGTATTTTGATATACATGCATATATATATATTATAGGGGTGTGTGTTATTTCATGTGGGTTATTTTATTGTGTGGGAGATAACTAACTCCGAGCCATTTTTTGGCTCCCCGTGGGTCGCCGTGGGTCGCCGTCGGCGAGCGCGAACGCACCCACGCCCTTCACGGTGAGACACTCTATCCAACGACATCCTCCGCGGCCCCGGACGCCTCCACCAAAGCCTCCATCGGTGCGCCGCAAGTTGCCCCGAGGTAAGTGCATTTATAGGTGTTGGGTAAACATGTAATAATGTGCATCTTTTATTTGGATGGTGTACATTTGTTGGTGGGTGCATGAGTTTGAATGGTGCTAATTAATGTGTATGTGGTAATTAGTGTGTGTTTATTTCACATAAATGTGTTAGTTTGAGTGCTGAGTGGCTGCGCGTGTGGGTGTTTGCCTGAATGCATGTGTTGTGTATTTATATATATAGGTATATATATGTATGAATATTAGTGTATAGTTACATGTAAAACCGTATGTATGCATGATTGTTAGTTTGTACCCGTATGTGTATGTGTACGTGGGTGTACACGTATGTGTCGGTGTGCTCGGGAGTGTGTTAAGTATATATTTATATATATTTGTACGTGTTGGTTGCGTGCTACAGCATTTCGGATTTGTTCGGTGAGATCCGGACCGTTGCAGGAGACCCGGACCCGATCTAGATTTGTGCTCGTTGTGGACCCGATGCAATGGCGATTTGAAGACCGACCCATGGGATGATCCGTAGGTCAGTACTGGTTCGTGCAGTGAAGACCAGACGGCTATTCGGTTCCGAAACCGCGTCATTTCATGTGAGTGTTTGTTCTTATGTCAATTTCTTCTTTATCGTTATTATGTATTATTCGTATTATTTCATGTGAATTTCTGTTATATTTTACTAGCTTGACTTGTTGTATCTCTTCATGAGACATTAGGGATCGTTCACCTTATCTGTGTAATTGATATGAGCGTGTATCAGTGTTAGTTTATGTGACTGTAGTTCGTCGTTGTTAGCTTAGGCCTAGTATAGATATACGTAGACGAGACTTGACCTTGTTACTGACCTAACTGAGACAAATGCCAGAACATATATACATTGAGGTTGATGGATTCTTGATAGAGGTTAGAGATCTATACTAAGTGTAACGATTTGTGGTCATATTGTTAGTGACTCATTTTTAAAGGTAAGCATTGAGATATTGTTATTTTTGTAAATCTTTAAGAAATTGTTTAGAGCCCTGATCATACACACTAACAGGTGTATTAGTCGACTCGCCCCCATTATAGTCGACTAATACTCTTACCCTAGTCGACTTATCATAATTCATAGTCGACTAAATTTCTGTTTAGAAAGTTGTGTGCTCTGTTTGTTGACTGTAAGACATATTGGTCGACTTGCCCTTTCCTATAGTCGACTTACACCTTTTATTAGTCGACTTATCTCTCCTATTAATCGACTTACTCTTGTATAGTCGACTTATCCTATTTGTTAGTTGACTAACCCACTACCCTAGTCGACTTGCTTCTACCCTAGTCGACTAACTCTAGTCTGACTGCTGCTGATAGATTTCTATGGATTGAGAACTTTACCCTTAGTTATGGTCTTGGCTATAGGTGGATGGATCTGATTTTGAGGAGTAGGTATTGATTGAATTGACCTGACCTGATAGATCTTAGATATATATCTGATATATTACTCGACTTTGGGATCTGATGATTGACCTTGATAGAGTAAGCGGGTGGGATAATCTTGATCGAATTGGAATATGAGAATTTGATTAGATGTATCAAAACATGTAGTATTTCAGTTATTAAGATTTGGACATTCGACGACTTGAGGATCAGAGTTGATCGTTAGGATGAGAGAATTAATTATTAATTTATGGGACTTGTGATTACCGTACCAGATTACCTTAATACAGTTTGATGTTTGAGGATAGCTTTTGAGATTATGAGTTGACAGATTAGTTATAGACATTATATCAGTAGATGTGGTCTTGATCAGTCTAATATTAGATTGTATATATTGAATAGAAGTGTCTAGACTGTTACTGTATTATTCACGTTACTGAAAATTACTGAGAAAAGATTGTTTGACCGTAACACCCTGTACAGACCTATTGTTCATCGTATACACGGTTACTGTTACTGTTCACTGTTACTGATATTGTTCACCGTGCATACGATTACTGATTGACTGTTACTGTACTGTTATCGTTACTGTCACCGCATCGTCCTAGTGTTATAAGTGACATGAGTATTGATTGTTTTTGACTGAATTAATTAATAAGTAATTGAACAACTTACACCGGGATTGGGGAAATTGATGGAGGAGACAGTGTCTGTATTTTGGGTGTACCTAGGATACAGGTTGCGCAGCCAACTGAGGGTTCCACTGCAGGGTTCTTGGGGGATGACTGACATCCCATCTGTACTGTTACTGTTCCACTGTTTTCACAGTGAGATTACTGTTACTGTTACTGTTACTGAGTACCTAGCGGTACGGCCTGGTTCAGCGCCGGGAAACTGAGGCCGTGGTCCCGGGTATGTACGGGACCCACCTAAAACATGGATAATGTCTCCAACCAATCAGTTTCAATAACATAGGACCCTGATTGACACGTGTAGTAGGCGTAGTATGGGATGCGCCTATTACAGGTGGCAATTGGTGTTCGCTGACATAATAAATGATAATGAACTGTTATAATGTATTGTGACTGACTGTAATCACCTGATTGTACATATAGATAAGTTATGATAGATATATGTTTATTGTACACATGACCGGTATTGTATACCAGACTAGTGACACATGATAGGTTACACATCTTGACATCAATTATTTGTTTACAGTTATTTTACTTGTCTTTTATCTGTATACTTATTCATGTTATTGTTATTCAGTGTTTATTTATCATGTTATTTAGTGTTTGCAGTTATCTGTTATTATTTTGAGCACACTATTTACATGCACGAGCAGTTCTCTTTACACACACTAATCAGGTCACTTTCTGATGACCCTGGATTTGCACGTCCAGATATTGGACGCTTTGTTTCTGTTGTGCAGGTGTTCGATGAGACCGTACATATTTTGAGGAGCTTGAGTCCCTCTCTGATTCTGGTATTCTCATCTCTCTTATCTTCCTATTATTTCCTGATTCTACCTTTATCGCATTCAGTTGCCATTTTCTTTCCGTTATTCATCTGCTATTATTGTGTTAGACTTTATATGTATTATTGCAGTGATTTATGGTAGAGATTTATAACTTGTTCAGGTTACTTTAGGCTTAGCGTATATATGTGGGGTATTTTCCTCGCGTATATACGTCGCCGACTCTCGTCGCGACTCTGTTTCCACGTATTTTGGGAAGCGGGGCGTGGCAGTTTTCTACTCACATTTTTATCCCTTATAAATAGTGAGACTGTAAAAAAAACCCTCTAATAAGATTTCCAAAGTTTAGATCAAGTTTTTACAAGTTTACATCAAGATTTAGCTTTTTCTTTAAAGATTTCCTTTTGAGCTAAAATTCCATATTCTTGATTTTTAGCTTGAGCCTTCCCTCTACATCTTTAGAAACTATTTCCGCTACACAATTCCAAAGAGTTTCACCTCCTCATCTTGGTTATAGAATTGTGCTTGTGAGCCTTTTGTGATCAAGTGAAGATCACCGATTTTCTTCTATTGTGAAGTTGTAGAGGTTGCGGCCTCAAGTGAGCTAGTGAGCTCCGTATTGGTATTGCCACACTGTGAGAGAGGACTTGTAAGTCCATTGAGTTCTAGTGAGAAGTTGTAACGGTTGACGATCTAGTGAGATCGGTCATAGTGAAAATCTTTCATAGTGTTGAAGGTAGGGACGTAGAGCAGTGGCTCGAAACTTGGAACATATCATCGTGTTTGCGATTGCTTACTCTTTCTCTCTTTACTTACTTGCCCACTTATATTGTTTACTTATTTGTACGTATTTCTTGAGTTGTGATAAGTATTTGCTAAGTTGACAGCAAGTAAATTTTAATTCCGTATTATTTGCCATTTAGCATAGTCATCACCTATTCACCCCCTTAGGTGATTTACAATTGGTATCAGAGTCTAACCTTAGTTTTGGTTTAACCACCTTAGGGAGCTCTTTTCATGTGGCTATGTTTATTTGTTGCATTTGTTATTTATTTGTGCACTTATACTTGTTTTCATGACATTACACGACTTTTCTAGCATCAAGTCATCAACCAAGTTTGATGGGTTAAACTTTCCCATTTGGAAGGTCAAAATGAATCTATTTCTTAAGTCCCTAGGAGTTAGAGTTGCCAAGGTCATTACCAAAGAATTTTTTGAGCCTCACGGTGATGAGGATATATGGTCCGAAGAAATCACTAAGGACTATGAGCCCAATGCTAAATCCCAATATGCACTTACACAAGCATTAAATGATGATGATCTTTCTCGTGTAATTAATTACAAATATGCTTATGAGGTTTGGAATGATCTTATCATTACTCATGAGGGGACGTCGCAAGTCAAGAGATTTAAAGTTGACTTGCTCTATTCTCAATATGAGAATTTTTATATGTTTGAAAATGAATGTATCGATAAGATGCTTACTCGGTTCACCAAGATTACTAATTGATTATCTTTTTTAGGTGACACCATTTATAATAACCAAAATATTCGAAAGGTCATTAGAACTCTTCCCAAAGCTTAGGAAGTCAAGGCAACAGCCCTCAAGGAGCTCAACGATAGAGAGAAAATGGACTTCTCTGGCTTCATTGAAAATCTCAAAACTCAAGAGATGAAAATGAAGGTGAGAGAAGAAAGGGAGACTCCAAGAAGAAAGTGATAGCTTTCAAGGCTACTCCATCATTCTTTAATAAAGAAGAATCGTCAGAAGACGATAATGAGGACTTTGCCATGCTCATTAAGAAAGTGGGCAAGATGTTTTATAAAAAGAGAAGACAAAGCAACTTTCAAAGAGGAAGACATCAAGAGATATTTGAAAAGAAGGAGGAGACAGGTCCATGCTTTCATTGCAAGAAGACAAGCCATCTAATTGCAGATTGCCTCTTACTTCAGGCCACTACCTCCAAGAACGAGCATAGGAAGAAAAAGGCAATGGTAGCCACTTAGGATGATTCAGAAACGGATTTCGAAGAGGAGATTGATGCCACACACGTTAGCTTCATGGCAAACAGAGAGGAAGCTTCCATGGTAAATCTCGAAACCTCTTTATAAGATATTAATTTAACTATGGATGAACTTGAACAATTTTTGAAGAATTACAAAATAGATATGAAATTTCTCTTGCACAAAATAAAAAATTAAAAAAGAAAATGATTTTCTAAAGAATAAGTTAGAAATTGTTTTTAAAGAGAAAAATGACTTATCCATTTCTTTTGAGAAAACGTAAAAAGATTTTGATAAATACAAATTTGTTTTTAAGGGTAAAAACCCTAATATTTCTTTTAACAAAAATGAATTTTTGGATATATAAAAATCCATTGATATTTTGGATACCGCCTTGAAAAAGTGTGCATTTGATATGAATATATTTGCTTCTATATTTTCAAAGGAAAAAAGGCAAAAGGAATATACACCTCATTCATCTAACACACACCATGAAAAACATGCACAATATGCACATGCACATATACATCAACATAAGCATGCTTTCAGTATGGCAAAGTGTACACATGTGCACATTGCGGCCGCAAAAGCCATTTAGCAAAATTTTGTTATGTTAAATTAAACATGTTAAATAAAAATATTTGGGTTCGAGAAAGTACTAACCCTATAGGATCCAAAAAGATTTTGGTACCAAAGAACACAACAAACTTGATTGATGTAAGTGTGTCGTCCTTCTCCAAGACAAAGGAGGAGATGGTGCCTTGGTGGTGGATGCATTGAGGCTTAAAGGATCAACCGTCACATTGCATCGCTATCAAGAGGAACCTATTTGGAGATTGCCCATGGTTTTGTAACTTTTCCAGTTGAAAATTTCATTTTTAGCTAGATTTATACATGCGTAGGATTAGCTATTTTTTTTTTTTTTGTAATACGCTTTAGTTGTGAATACATGCCTATTTTTGTTTTTATGGCTTGCCTATATTTGAGCTAGTTCGTTAACATTACTTTTGTTCTTTACTAGCCTATGATTTTCTTGCTCATGTTTAGAGTATTTTTTCATGCTCCCTTGGTTGATAGATATATTTGCATGTATGCATATATACATTAATTTATTTGCTCATATACTTGTATATATATTTTGTCTAAATATCTATCTTATGGTTGGGTATTGTATTTAAGCTATATTTAAGTAATAAATCAAGATAGCAATTACGTTCCTCAATTCTTATCTAGAGGGTTGACGAGAAGAAGTTTAAAATCTGTTAAGGGTATTCAGCTTCAATATCTTGTTTTTAATAGCTTAATATATGATTTAATTATTGATAAATATATTGTTAATAAAAAAATAATAAAATTAAAAAATATTTTGATATCATTCTGATGTGTTTTTCATGCCAATAAGATATTTGATGTTATTTCTCTAGTTTTATGTTTAAAAATGTCCATCTAAAAATATTTTCAAAACCCTAAAATTTTTTTTTTTTTTTTTAGAAACTGTTTTTAGGGCTGCCCCTCGGTCGACCGACCGGTCAACCGAGTTGACCTGAAATAGGTTCGGTCGATTGGGCGGTCGACTAAGAAAACCTGAAATACAAAAAAATATTTTGGCCTAAAGCCGGTTGACCGACTGTAACGGAGTTGCTCTCGGCTAGACCCCGGTCAGTCGAGCGGTTAACCATGAGTCAGGTTTTGCTATGTTTTACCTATTTTAAAAACCTTAAAAAACCCTAATCTCTTTGACTTTTCTCCTTTCCACCATTTCTCTCCTCTTCTCCACTCTATTTCCCTTCCTTCCTTCTCTCTCAAACCTTTTCAAATCTCAAATTAAACCCTCAAATTGGTGGGATCTATCCTCAAAACCTCAGATCTGTTTGATTTCAGAAGAATTTTGGGTTCTTCGAGGTATAATCTCTAATATCTCAAAGTCTTCTTGATTTCATAATTTTTTTTAGAAATCTTTCTATATTTCGTACCAAATCCTTGTTTATCATCTTCACCATGTTAAAAAGGGTTAGATCTAAGAAGGGTAAATAACCCGAAGCATCTTCTAGCCCTTTTATTTCTCAGAATGCTTCTCATAGATTTTCAGTGATTCATAATAATCATGTTATTTCTAGTAGAACTTTTGTGCTCACTGATTTTGAATACCTAAATCTAGCAAGCATTTTGAACACAAGCTTCCTTGAATATCTCATTAACATTAAGGATCCGTTTATCCTGAGCTTGTGCACTATTTTTACTCTATCTGACTTCCAAAATAATCACATCAGATCTAGGGTTCTGGCCAAGGACATTAACATTTAGATCGATTTTCCCATCTGCTATACCCTTTCTGTGAGAGTGTAGATACTTACAATGTTGATCTCCATGATTTTAAATATCCTGACGGTGAATCTGGCCTGACCACATCTCTTCTGCTTCATGATGATGACAACCCTGCTTTAGTTAGGAATGACAAGGTGAAGTATTATAAATTTACTGCCTAAGTTCTAGCCAAAATCGTGTCCTATAATCTCCTGCCAAAATCAGGAGAATATAGTCATGCACGGGGTTTTGCTTCCCTTGATCTATTACCCTCTTAAAGGCATTAGAGTTAACATTCTCAAGCTCATCATCGATTACATGGCTTTTGAGCACCTCCTGATCCCAAACCAATACTTTCCATTTGGGATGCTCATTACCTATCTCCTCTAATAACTAAAATTTTATCTTTCTGCTGTTTATCAAACCGTTTGTTGATATCAATAACACTCTCCTAAAAAGGTTGTATGCTAGGGAGCATGCTCCTGCTCCTCAGCCCCCTCTTATCATTCTTACTGTTGTCCCTAGATCCTCTTCAGCCTCTTTTGATCCATACACTGCTCTCTCTGTTTAGCTTCGGGAGCATGATCTGAAGATGACAGCAAATTTTTAAACGATGGAGCATAGAGTTGATAATGACCTGCAGTATTTCTGCGCTTCTATTCGATATCTCTGGACTTGTGTCGACGAGACCTACAATAGGAACGCTTGGCATGTTCCACTTTCGAGAGGTCACTCGCAGCCCCTTCCTACATCGGGTCCTCCATTTGACACCGGGTACCTCCTCCAGCTCCTTCCGAGGCACTTGCTCCTCTTGAAGATCCCGACTTTCAAGAAGATTAACCCCTTTTGTTGATGACAAAAAAGAGGAGAGAGATTCTATGAAGTTATCTTGGGAGTTATCTTGGGAGTTCTTATTTGAGTTTTTATTTATGTATTTTTTATTTGTGAACATGTAGTATTTGGTGGACATGTGTTTTTACATTGCAATACTTATTTTATGGTATGTAACTTGTTTTGAGGTTGCATGAACCTCTGCATAGATAAATTTATTTATGATATCACTATTGTCTTTGGAAAGTTATGTATCTCTTTCGTTTGTCGACATATTTGATACAATCTTCTGTATGTAGTATGTGGTATGTTTATATTTTTATGTATCCTTTGTAAACCAATCATTTACCGCTTGTTTTAGAGGTTAGAGGTTATTAGTTGGTTGAAGAAAACTGTTTGTGCATACATCATTGTAATTCTATATTCTTGATTTGCATAGATGGGTTGCATAGAGCTTGATTGATGTATCTTATTCATATGCTTTTATTGATGCATCTAACATATATGTCACATTTTGATATATGCATGTGTTTAGGGGGAGCTTCCCTTGAAGTTTCTTCCCAAATTATTTGTGATAACTCCATGTGTTTTGTCATCATTAAAAAAGGGGAGATTGTTAGCCCAAAGGCCATTATCCCTAGTTTTGACGATAACAAAACATATGTAGTTATATTTTTAACAATTTTGTTTAACAAAGTTTCCGGTTAACTATTTGTTACATTTCGGCTCAATCATAATACTCACATTTGGAAGTCAAGAAGATGTAGATCCCAGAGCTTAAGCATATAGAACAGCTCAAGGATCAAGTATACTAGAGAAGACTATATCAAGATTTGTATTCTTAAATTTTGTAATTTAGATAGAATTTATAGTCATTTGTTAAAACCAAGATGATATAGGTTGATAACTTTTGGGATTGACACACACACACACACATTTCATACTCTTATGTGTTTTTAAAAGAGTTCATAACTATTCTCATTATCGTTTTCAAAATCGAGTTTTGAAAAAATTGAGTTTTCGATTTAGAAAAAGTGTTTTTACAAAATATAGTTCTAACTTTGTTTTGTATTGATCCATGATCACACACTGGTTTACAAGTCCCTAGAACTCTATTTTGTATTTAAAGATCAAAAGTTATTTTGTCGAAAAAAGATTGGTTTCCAAAAGATTTCAATATCTTGCCTTTGGCCCTTAGTTGGTGACCGGCCGGTCGACCGTAGGAAGAGCAAAATAGCTCTGCCAACATGCACCAAAGTACATTTGTGCACTTCGGTCGACCGGACGGTCGACCGACTGCAAGAGCTTTGTGCTCGATGGTCCGGTTGACTACCCCGGTCGACCAACAGAGAGTTTAGCTCTCTGGTTGGGAGCAACGGTCGACAAACCAGTCGACCGCTATCCCCAACGGTCAGAAATCTGACTGTTGGTGGTTGACCGGCCAGTTGATCGATAGAAGAATTTTCTTCTGGATTTTTTTCCAACGGCTATATTCTGTTTTGTCTTTTTCTGATTTTTTCCCAACGACTATTTTGGGTTTTCTACTTATATTTTCATCCCCAATAATGGTGAGACTGTAGAAAAACCCTCTAACAAGATTTTAAAGTTTAGATCAAGTTTTTATAAGTTTACATCAAGATTTAGCTTTTTCTTAAAAGATTTCCTTTTGAGCCAAAATTCCATATTCTTGATTTTTTAGCTTGAGCCTTCCCACTACATCTTTACAAGCTATTTCTACTACACAATTTCAATGAGTTTCACCTCCTCATCTTGGTTATAGGATTGTGCTTGTGAGCCTTTTGTGATCAAGTGAAGATCATCGATTTTCTTTTATTGTGAAGTTGTAGAGGTTGCGACCTCAAGTGAGCTAGTGAGCTCCGTATTGGTGTTGTGACATTGCGAGAGAGGACTTGTGAGTCTACTGAATTTTAGTGAGAACTTGTAACGGTTGACGATCTAGTGAGATCGATCATAGTGAAAATCCTTCATAGTGTTGAAGGCGGGACGTAGAGTAGTGGCTCGAACCTCGGAACAATCATCTTGTTTGCGATTGCTTGCTCTTTCTCTCTTCACTCTACTCTCTCTTTACTTACTTGCACACTTATATTATTTACTTATTTGAAGTATTTCTTGAGTTGTGATTGGTATTTGTTAGGTTACTAGCAAGTAAATTTTAATTCCATATTATTTGCCATTTAGTATAATCATCACCTATTCACCCCCTAGGTGATTTACAGTCTGTGTCACGAACCAGTTTATTTAAATATTTATCCAAATTTATGTTTATCTTTGACCGATCCAAATATTTTGAAATCTACAACATTAAATTTAAAGACCCATGGATATAAGTTTTCCCTAAATCTAAAATAATTGCAGTAATTTATAGGACTAATTATAAAGTCCTAAATACACTCTCTCCTAAAGATAGAAATATTTCTAAACCTGATAAAACAACACTGGTAGAAACAAATTTGTTATCTTCAAATATATTAACTAATAAAATAATAAAATGGGAAGAAATATTTTTTTCTGAGAATTGGTTACTCATTTCATTAGTTCCACTTAGGCTAGTTATAGAAACAGACCTAAATCAGATAATACAAGCCGATGATGTGAAGTAGAGTAAGATTTAATCATCAAAAAATTGCTAGATTTCAAAAAATTCTAATGAATCTCAAAATGCTAGGAAATTTGTACGAGATCTACTAGAGAAAAACACAAAAATTAAAACCAGAAGTATAGGGAATAATTTTTTTTGATTCATCAATTGCTCATCTGATTTATAAGTAACCTAATACGGATTCTCTAACAAAATCAGATATAAATTTTTAACTTTAATGGATTATACACCAAGAAGTAAATTGAGAAAATTCCTCAATGAGGAATTCAATGAAAATATTCAATTAAAGAATGATTTGAAAAAACTTATTATATAGAAAAAAACTATATTATTACAAAGATAAATATTATGAATACTAAACAAAAAAATAAAATAAAATTCTTTTTAGAATGACTTATTGAAAGTTATATTAATAAAGAACTTAATAAGCTTAATGCATTAGAAGAACACATGTATTCACTTACTGAATCCATAAAATTATTAGGTATTGCTAATTCTAATGTTAATCTCACATTAAGGTGGCCCAATAACCTTGGTTAATTAACATTGGATTCCTAATTAAAGTTAACTGATATTAAAGATGCCCATATTAAAGTTACATTTATATATAAGTTAATAATAACATGAGGTATAAAGGAACCATGATGGGTGGTTTTATCTCAGGGTTATTTTAGTAAATGTTAGACCCTCTTCTCTCCTCCTGAAAAGAATATAACCTAGGCTCATTATTTGTGAGCAATAAGAGAATCCATCATATTAGAAAAGGTTGTGAAAAGAAAAGGAGACAGAGAGAAGAAGGGTCTGCATTAGGGTTCTTGCAGGATTAAAGAGAAGGATCAAAGTCTTCATCCATCTACTCTCTTCAGTTCATCAATGGCTTCAGGTATGGAGAATTTAGTATTGATTTAATTATGTATTTGATTTCTTGAGATGATTGATTCTGGATCCATGGCAATTTATCCGCATTAAAGTCTATTTAATTCTTACATTTGGTATCAGAGCCTGGGTTTTAGAATCAATACATCTTGGATTATAGATTATGGAAAATTAGGGTTTTGATTAACAGTTCATAAAAATCAAATTTTTGATCTTTTAATTGTAGAATTTTAAGAGGATTTATTAACCCTAATGTTCTGTTCAATTTCCTCTAATTGTACAATTGATTGGGATCAAATTTCAGGAATTATTAACCCTAATTTTTCCCTAATTAAAATTTTTCCGTCGGCTGTCTGGAACTGCCCGCGATAACAGTTTTGTCGACTATTAGTCGACTAGCCCGAAACACTAGTCGACTAAGTATTTTTCCAGAAACTTAAGAACTCTCTGTTTCGGTACAGGAGTCGACTAATTATTTTGAGTAGTCGACTAATAAAATGTATAGTCGACTAACTCTTTTCCCAAGTCGACTAATAATTTAACCGAGAGTTGCCTTCCAACAGGAGTCGACTAATAAAATGTGTAGTCGACTAATAAAATTTATAGTCGACTAATAATATTGGTATAGTCGACTAACTTTTCTTTGCCCTAGTCGACTAGACCTAAATGTATAGTCGACTTGACTTGACCCAAGTCGACTAGTCCTTCTTAGTAGTCGACTAATGGTTGTTTAATTCAATCATTAAAGTATGTTACACATTTAAGTTGTTGTGTTAATATTGATTGATGTTGGTCAAGTAATAGAATTGGAGTATTATAGTATTACTCAAATAAAAGATTAGAGAATATTGTTGGTTAGTTTTGTATTCATAAGGCTTATTGATTTAGTAGTTGCCAAAGTGACCTATGTTAGTAAACCTTATGAATATACAACTACATAAAAGACTTGTCAATGAGGATGACATAAAAGACAATAATATTCTCGATGGCGGTTCTAGTTAGGAGATTGGGACTGGCCCAAAGGAAAGTCTCTTTCAAATAATTAGGAACCGGGGTAGGGTAGTGTAATTTATGCAACTTAGTGGTGTAGAATTGGATACCTAAAGGTAACATGACTTACTGTCTAAGTAGCATAAATTATATTAGACCTACATAGGTGATAAAAGATCTCACCTAAAGAGTGAACACTAGATATGCTTAGGTTTCGCCCAAAGGAGGAATCAGAGTGATATCAATAGTTCATCTTCATTAAATTTAAAGTTTTTGTATTGATTCGAGGCATTAATGTGAGCTTGTCCTATTATGTTTCAGTGAACGTTCCCACTTCCCTTCACACTCATGCAACTAGCATTCCAGCCCTGGATGGTACCAACTTTTCTGAGTGGTTTGAACATGTACAATTTACACTGGGTGTTCTGGACCTTGACATGGCCCTTTTAGTAGAGAAACCTGATGAAGTGACTGCTGAAAGTACAGCAGAACAGGCTAGCCATGCCAAAGCTTGGGAAAGGTCGAATAGACTCAGTCTCATGTTCATCAAGATGACCATTGCCAATAACATCAAGACCTCACTCCCACATACTACTAGTGCATCTGAACTTTTAACTGCTGTTAAAGACCGATTTAAGTCTGCAGATAAGTCATTAGCCGGCACCCTTATGGCTGAACTTACTACTATGAAATATGATGGCAATAGAGGAGTTCAACAACACATTCTAAATATGACTGATAAGGCTGCGAAGTTAGGATCACTGGGAATGAAAGTGGATGAATCCTTCTTAGTACAGTTCATCCTCAACTCACTTCCCTCTCAGTTTGGGCCATTCAAGATCCACTATAATACTCATAAGGATAAGTGGAATCTGAATGAGCTGACTGGTATGTGTGTACAAGAGGAAGTGAGACTGAGGCAAGAAGGGCAGCACTCAGTGTTGGCAGTAACTCAAGGAGCTATCCATAAGAAAGGTAAATATGGAAGAGGTAAGAGATTTCCATCAAAGAAAGGGAATGACCATGGGGAAAGTAGCCAAGGTCATAGAAAGGTTTTCACTGTCAAATGCTACTTCTGTGGCAGAAAAGGACATGTGAAGAAGGACTGCAACAAGAGGAAGGCTTGGTTCGAAAAGAAAGGTATTAATCTTTCTTTTGTATGTTATGAATCAAATCTTGCTGAAGTTCCTTCTAATACTTGGTGAATTGACTCTGGAGCCACAACTCATATAACTAATTCAATGCAGGGATTCCTTACAACCCGGAAACCGAAGGAAAGTGAGAGATTTGTCTTTATGGGGAACCGTCTCAAAGTGGAGGTCGAGGCTGTTGGTACTTACCGACTACTCTTAGAGACGGGACATCAGATGGATCTTGAGGATACTTTTTATGTACCTTCGATTTCTAGGAACTTAATATCATTATCCAAATTAGATGTTTTTGGATATTCTGTTTTATTCAGTTGTGGAAAACTCAGTTTAATGTTTAATTCAATGTCGGTTGGACATGGAATTTTATGTGATGGTTTATATAAAATTTCATTGAATGATGAGTTTGCACAATCTCTTTTATCTCTGCATTCGAATGTTGGTATTAAACGTGGCTTAATTAATGAAAATTCCTCTATCTTGTGGCATAGACGACTGGGGCATATCTCCAGGGATAGAATAATAAGATTAGTGAAGAATGGGATTTTGGATAACCTAGACTTCACTGATTTTGATGTGTGTGTGTGGATTGCATAAAAGGAAAGCAAACAAAACACACCAAGAAAGGTGCCACAAGAAGTAAAGAGCTTCTTGAAATAATTCATACAGATATTTGCGGACCACTCTCCATTCCATGTTTTACGGGAGAGAGATATTTCATTACCTTTATAGATGATCTGTCACGTTATGATTATGTATATCTAATTAATGAAAAGTCTCAGGCTTTTGACATCCTTGAGGTGTTCATTACAGAAGTCGAGAGACAATTAGATAGAAAAGTTAAAATCATAAGATCAGATCGAGGTGGTGAATTTTATGGTAGATATGATGAGTCAGGACAAAATCCTGGCCCATTTGCCAAATTTCTAGAAAAGCGTGGTATTTGTGCTCAATACACAATGCCAGATACGCCTCAGCAGAATGGTGTTGCTGAAAGGCGAGACCGGACACTTATGGATATGGTTAGGAGCATGATGAGCTTCTCTAATGTACCCAATTCATTGTGGAATGGAGCCTTAAAGACTGCTATGTATATCTTGAACAGGGTTCCTAGTAAGGCAGTCCCAACAACTCCTTTCGAGTTGTGGACTGGTAGGAAACCTAGTTTAAGACATTTACATGTTTGGGGTTATCCAGCAGAGGCTAGAATATATAATCCACAAGAAAAGAAATTAGATTCAAGAACAATATCTGGGTATTTCATTGGTTATCCAGATAAATCTAAGGGGTACAAATTTTATTGTCCTAACCATAGTACAAGAATAGTTGAAACTGGTAATGCCAGATTCCTTGAGAATGGCGAAATTAGTGGGAGTGATGAACCAAGAAAGGTAGATCTTGAGGAGGTAAGGGTAAATATCCCAATACCCTTTCCTTCAAGAGAAATTGTTGTCCCTCAACTTGATCATCAAACTGAGATACCAGAACAACATAATGGTGTTGGTTCACCACTCCATGAGGATATTGCCATTGAAAATGTAGTAGAACCACCACAACCGGCAGCTTTGAGGAGATCTCAAAGGGAAAGAAGATCTGCCATTTCAGATGATTATGTGGTGTATCTACAGGAATCTGATTATGATATTGAGATTAATAAAGATCCAGTTTCATTTTCACAAGCCATAGAATGCAATGATTCTAGTAAATGGTTGATGCTATGAATGAAGAGATGAAATCTATGGACCAAAATAAAGTCTGGGATCTCGTCGAATTGCCTAATAACTGTAAGAAAGTTGGGTGTAAATGGGTCTTTAAGACCAAGCGCGACTCTGAAGGCAATATCGAACGATATAAGGCCAGACTTGTGGCTAAAGGTTTCACTCAGAAAGAAGGCATTGACTATAGAGAAACCTTCTCTCCAGTATCAAAGAAGGACTCTCTTAGAATCATTATGGCCCTTGTAGCTCATTATGATTTGGAGTTACATCAAATGGATGTGAAAACAGCTTTTCTGAATGGAGATTTGGATGAGGAAATTTACATGGAGCAACCTGAAGGGTTCGCAAATGAAGGTAAAGAACACTTGGTTTGCAAATTAAAGAAATCCATATACGGACTTAAACAAGCTTCCAGGCAATGGTATATAAAGTTTAATGATACCATTACCTCTTTCGGATTTACAGAAAAACACTGTTGATCAGTGTATATATCTAAAGACTAGTGGGAGCAAGTTTATCTTTTTGGTTCTGTATGTGGATGATATCTTGTTAGCCAGTAGTGATATTGGTTTGCTGTATGAAACTAAAAGCTATCTTACCAAGAACTTTCATATGGTTGATATGGGTGAGGCAACTTATGTTATTGGCATAGAGATCTTCAGGGATAGATCTCGAGGATTGCTAGGATTGTCTCAGAAAGGTTATATCAATCGAGTCTTGAAAAGATTTCATATGGAAATGTGTTCAATCAGTTGTGCACCCATCATGAAGGGTGACAAATTAAGTGGGAGCCAGTGTCCTAGAAATGACTTAGAAAAGGGTCAAATGCAGAAAGTTCCTTATGCGTCAGCAGTTGGGAGCTTGATGTATGCACACACTTGTACCAGGCCAGATATCAGTTATGCTGTTGGGATATTGGGAAGATACCAGAGCAATCCAGGAATGGAGCACTGGAAATTAGCTAAGAAGGTGATGCGGTATCTTCAGGGAACGAAGGACCTAATGCTCACATATAGGAGATCTGATCAGTTGGTAGTGATCGGCTATTCGGACTCAGATTTTGCTGGTTGCCCAGATAGCAGGAAGTCTACCTCAGGCTTTATTTTCTTGCTAGCAGGTGGGGCAATCTCGTGGAAGAGTATAAAGCAATCTATCACTGCTTCATCCACGATGGAGGCTGAGTTCATAGCATGTTTTGAAGCCTCGAATCATGCATTATGGTTAAGGAATTTTATCTCAGCACTTGGTGTAGTTGACTCTATTGCCAAGCCGCTGAAGATATATTATGATAATACATCAGCCGTTTTCTTCTCTGAGAATGGTAAGTACTCTAATAGTTCTAGACACATAGAACTGAAGTACATGGTGGTTAGAGAAAGAGTTGAGAAACAGAAAGTGTCAATTGAAAGTATAAGTACCACTTTAATGGTTGCTGATCCAATGACAAAGGGATTGCCTCCAAAGACATTCAAGGAACATGTTGTTAGAATGGGTCTTTTGAGCAATCTGTAAATGTATGTTTTGGTACTTATGTAATTGACATTATTGCGCAATAAAAGTTTGTTTCTGTGTTTCCTGTTATCCAATTATGTGTGCACATATTATGTATGGATGTTTGTTAAACAGGAAATGTCTTTACAAGACAATTACAGGGGTCATTTTGGTTATGGACTCAATTAGTAAGGGTTATCAATGTTGTGGTGCATAGAAGGGAGTATGACATGGATGTTGTATAACCGCTATGACTCGCATTGATGGTCCAAGCTAATTGCAGTATTACAGTATTTCATATTTGGGCTTATCAGTTGTTGTTTTTTAAATTCGTGATCACGTGTCAAAGTTTTTCAGTATGGAATCCAATGGAGTCAAAATGTTTTGAAAATGAGTCTTTTCTTTTATTTGTTTTCTAAAGTTTTAACCTAATCTGTCAATGGTCCAAGTGGGAGAATGTTAATCTCACATTAAGGTGGCCCAATAACCTTGGTTAATTAACATTGGATTCCTAATTAAAGTTAACTGATATTAAAGATGCCCATATTAAAGTTACATTTATATATAAGTTAATAATAACATGAGGTATAAAGGAACCATGATGGGTGGTTTTATCTCAGGGTTATTTTAGTAAATGTTAGACCCTCTTCTCTCATCCTGAAAAGAATATAACCTAGGCTCATTATTTGTGAGCAATAAGAGAATCCATCATATTAGAAAAGGTTGTGAAAAGAAAAGGAGACAGAGAGAAGAAGGGTCTGCATTAGGGTTCTTGCAGGATTAAAGAGAAGGATCAAAGTCTTCATCCATCTACTCTCTTCAGTTCATCAATGGCTTCAGGTATGGAGAATTTAGTATTGATTTAATTATGTATTTGATTTCTTGAGATGATTGATTCTGGATCCATGGCAATTTATCCGCATTAAAGTCTATTTAATTCTTACATTTGGTATCAGAGCCTGGGTTTTAGAATCAATACATCTTGGATTATAGATTATGGAAAATTAGGGTTTTTGATTAACAGTTCATAAAAATCAAATTTTGATCTTTTAATTGTAGAATTTTAAGAGGATTTATTAACCCTAATGTTCTGTTCAATTTCCTCTAATTGTACAATTAATTGGGATCAAATTTCAGGAATTATTAACCCTAATTTTTCCCTAATTAAAATTTTCCGTCGGCTGTCTGGAACTGCCCGCGATAACAGTTTTGTCGACTATTAGTCGACTAGCCCGAAACACTAGTCGACTAAGTATTTTTCCAGAAACTTAAGAACTCTCTGTTTCGGTACAGGAGTCGACTAATTATTTTGAGTAGTCGACTAATAAAATGTATAGTCGACTAACTCTTTTCCCAAGTCGACTAATAATTTAACCGAGAGTTGCCTTCCAACAGGAGTCGACTAATAAAATGTGTAGTCGACTAATAAAATTTATAGTCGACTAATAATATTGGTATAGTCGACTAACTTTTCTTTGCCCTAGTCGACTAGACCTAAATGTATAGTCGACTTGACTTGACCCAAGTCGACTAGTCCTTCTTAGTAGTCGACTAATGGTTGTTTAATTCAATCATTAAAGTATGTTACACATTTAAGTTGTTGTGTTAATATTGATTGATGTTGGTCAAGTAATAGAATTAGAGTATTATAGTATTACTCAAATAAAAGATTAGAGAATATTGTTGGTTAGTTTTGTATTCATAAGGCTTATTGATTTAGTAGTTGCCAAAGTGACCTATGTTAGTAAACCTTATGAATATACAACTACATAAAAGACTTGTCAATGAGGATGACATAAAAGACAATAATATTCTCGATGGCGGTTCTAGTTAGGAGATTGGGACTGGCCCAAAGGAAAGTCTCTTTCAAATAATTAGGAACCGGGGTAGGGTAGTGTAATTTATGCAACTTAGTGGTGTAGAATTGGATACCCAAAGGTAACATGACTTACTGTCTAAGTAGCATAAATTATATTAGACCTACATAGGTGATAAAAGGTCTCACCTAAAGAGTGAACACTAGATATGCTTAGGTTTCGCCCAAAGGAGGAATCAGAGTGATATCAATAGTTCATCTTCATTAAATTTAAAGTTTTTGTATTGATTCGAGGCATTAATGTGAGCTTGTCCTATTATGTTTCAGTGAACGTTCCCACTTCCCTTCACACTCATGCAACTAGCATTCCAGCCCTGGATGGTACCAACTTTTCTGAGTGGTTTGAACATGTACAATTTACACTGGGTGTTCTGGACCTTGACATGGCCCTTTTAGTAGAGAAACCTGATGAAGTGACTGCTGAAAGTACAGCAGAACAGGCTAGCCATGCCAAAGCTTGGGAAAGGTCGAATAGACTCAGTCTCATGTTCATCAAGATGACCATTGCCAATAACATCAAGACCTCACTCCCACATACTACTAGTGCATCTGAACTTTTAACTGCTGTTAAAGACCGATTTAAGTCTGCAGATAAGTCATTAGCTGGCACCCTTATGGCTGAACTTACTACTATGAAATATGATGGAAATAGAGGAGTTCAACAACACATTCTAAATATGACTGATAAGGCTGCGAAGTTAGGATCACTGGGAATGAAAGTGGATGAATCCTTCTTAGTACAGTTCATCCTCAACTCACTTCCCTCTCAGTTTGGGCCATTCAAGATCCACTATAATACTCATAAGGATAAGTGGAATCTGAATGAGCTGACTGGTATGTGTGTACAAGAGGAAGTGAGACTGAGGCAAGAAGGGCAGCACTCAGTGTTGGCAGTAACTCAAGGAGCTATCCATAAGAAAGGTAAATATGGAAGAGGTAAGAGATTTCCATCAAAGAAAGGGAATGACCATGGGGAAAGTAGCCAAGGTCATAGAAAGGTTTTCACTGTCAAATGCTACTTCTGTGGCAGAAAAGGACATGTGAAGAAGGACTGCAACAAGAGGAAGGCTTGGTTCGAAAAGAAAGGTATTAATCTTTCTTTTGTATGTTATGAATCAAATCTTGCTGAAGTTCCTTCTAATACTTGGTGAATTGACTCTGGAGCCACAACTCATATAACTAATTCAATGCAGGGATTCCTTACAACCCGGAAACCGAAGGAAAGTGAGAGATTTGTCTTTATGGGGAACCGTCTCAAAGTGGAGGTCGAGGCTGTTGGTACTTACCGACTACTCTTAGAGACGGGACATCAGATGGATCTTGAGGATACTTTTTATGTACCTTCGATTTCTAGGAACTTAATATCATTATCCAAATTAGATGTTTTTGGATATTCTGTTTTATTCAGTTGTGGAAAACTCAGTTTAATGTTTAATTCAATGTCGGTTGGACATGGAATTTTATGTGATGGTTTATATAAAATTTCATTGAATGATGAGTTTGCACAATCTCTTTTATCTCTGCATTCGAATATTGGTATTAAACGTGGCTTAATTAATGAAAATTCCTCTATCTTGTGGCATAGACGACTGGGGCATATCTCCAGGGATAGAATAATAAGATTAGTGAAGAATGGGATTTTGGATAACCTAGACTTCACTGATTTTGATGTGTGTGTGTGTGGATTGCATAAAAGGAAAGCAAACAAAACATACCAAGAAAGGTGCCACAAGAAGTAAAGAGCTTCTTGAAATAATTCATACAGATATTTGCGGACCACTCTCCATTCCATGTTTTACGGGAGAGAGATATTTCATTACCTTTATAGATGATCTGTCACGTTATGATTATGTATATCTAATTAATGAAAAGTCTCAGGCTTTTGACATCCTTGAGGTGTTCATTACAGAAGTCGAGAGACAATTAGATAGAAAAGTTAAAATCATAAGATCAGATCGAGGTGGTGAATTTTATGGTAGATATGATGAGTCAGGACAAAATCCTGGCCCATTTGCCAAATTTCTAGAAAAGCGTGGTATTTGTGCTCAATACACAATGCCAGATACGCCTCAGCAGAATGGTGTTGCTGAAAGGCGAAACCGGACACTTATGGATATGGTTAGGAGCATGATGAGCTTCTCTAATGTACCCAATTCATTGTGGAATGGAGCCTTAAAGACTGCTATGTATATCTTGAACAGGGTTTCTAGTAAGGCAGTCCCAACAACTCCTTTCGAGTTGTGGACTGGTAGGAAACCTAGTTTAAGACATTTACATGTTTGGGGTTATCCAGCAGAGGCTAGAATATATAATCCACAAGAAAAGAAATTAGATTCAAGAACAATATCTGGGTATTTCATTGGTTATCCAGATAAATCTAAGGGGTATAAATTTTATTGTCCTAACCATAGTACAAGAATAGTTGAAACTGGTAATGCCAGATTCCTTGAGAATGGCGAAATTAGTGGGAGTGATGAACCAAGAAAGGTAGATCTTGAGGAGGTAAGGGTAAATATCCCAATACCCTTTCCTTCAAGAGAAATTGTTGTCCCTCAACTTGATCATCAAACTGAGATACCAGAACAACATAATGGTGTTGGTTCACCACTCCATGAGGATATTGCCATTGAAAATGTAGTAGAACCACCACAACCGGCAGCTTTGAGGAGATCTCAAAGGGAAAGAAGATCTGCCATTTCAGATGATTATGTGGTGTATCTACAGGAATCTGATTATGATATTGAGATTAATAAAGATCCAGTTTCATTTTCACAAGCCATAGAATGCAATGATTCTAGTAAATGGGTTGATGCTATGAATGAAGAGATGAAATCTATGGACCAAAATAAAGTCTGGGATCTCGTCGAATTGCCTAATAACTGTAAGAAAGTTGGGTGTAAATGGGTCTTTAAGACCAAGCGCGACTCTGAAGGCAATATCGAACGATATAAGGCCAGACTTGTGGCTAAAGGTTTCACTCAGAAAGAAGGCATTGACTATAGAGAAACCTTCTCTCCAGTATCAAAGAAGGACTCTCTTAGAATCATTATGGCCCTTGTAGCTCATTATGATTTGGAGTTACATCAAATGGATGTGAAAACAGCTTTTCTGAATGGAGATTTGGATGAGGAAATTTACATGGAGCAACCTGAAGGGTTCGCAAATGAAGGTAAAGAACACTTGGTTTGCAAATTAAAGAAATCCATATACGGACTTAAACAAGCTTCCAGGCAATGGTATATAAAGTTTAATGATACCATTACCTCTTTCGGATTTACAGAAAACACTGTTGATCAGTGTATATATCTAAAGACTAGTGGGAGCAAGTTTATCTTTTTGGTTCTGTATGTGGATGATATCTTGTTAGCCAGTAGTGATATTGGTTTGCTGTATGAAACTAAAAGCTATCTTACCAAGAACTTTCATATGGTTGATATGGGTGAGGCAACTTATGTTATTGGCATAGAGATCTTCAGGGATAGATCTCGAGGATTGCTAGAATTGTCTCAGAAAGGTTATATCAATCGAGTCTTGAAAAGATTTCATATGAAAATGTGTTCAATCAGTTGTGCACCCATCATGAAGGGTGACAAATTAAGTGGGAGCCAGTGTCCTAGAAATGACTTAAAAAAGGGTCAAATGCAGAAAGTTCCTTATGCGTCAGCAGTTGGGAGCTTGATGTATGCACACACTTGTACCAGGCCAGATATCAGTTATGCTGTTGGGATATTGGGAAGATACCAGAGCAATCCAGGAATGGAGCACTGGAAATTAGCTAAGAAGGTGATGCGGTATCTTCAGGGAACGAAGGACCTAATGCTCACATATAGGAGATCTGATCAGTTGGTAGTGATCGGCTATTCGGACTCAGATTTTGCTGGTTGCCCAGATAGCAGGAAGTCTACCTCAGGCTTTATTTTCTTGCTAGCAGGTGGGGCAATCTCGTGGAAGAGTATAAAGCAATCTATCACTGCTTCATCCACGATGGAGGCTGAGTTCATAGCATGTTTTGAAGCCTCGAATCATGCATTATGGTTAAGGAATTTTATCTCAGCACTTGGTGTAGTTGACTCTATTGCCAAGCCGCTGAAGATATATTATGATAATACATCAGCCGTTTTCTTCTCTGAGAATGGTAAGTACTCTAATAGTTCTAGACACTTAGAACTGAAGTACATGGTGGTTAGAGAAAGAGTTGAGAAACAGAAAGTGTCAATTGAAAGTATAAGTACCACTTTAATGGTTGCTGATCCAATGACAAAGGGATTGCCTCCAAAGACATTCAAGGAACATGTTGTTAGAATGGGTCTTTTGAGCAATCTGTAAATGTATGTTTTGGTACTTATGTAATTGACATTATTGCGCAATAAAAGTTTGTTTCTGTGTTTCCTGTTATCCAATTATGTGTGCACATATTATGTATGGATGTTTGTTAAATAGGAAATGTCTTTACAAGACAATTACAGGGGTCATTTTGGTTATGGACTCAATTAGTAAGGGTTATCAATGTTGTGGTGCATAGAAGGGAGTATGACATGGATGTTGTATAACCGCTATGACTCGCATTGATGGTCCAAGCTAATTGCAGTATTACAGTATTTCATATTTGGGCTTATCAGTTGTTGTTTTTTAAATTCGTGATCACGTGTCAAAGTTTTTCAGTATGGAATCCAATGGAGTCAAAATGTTTTGAAAATGAGTCTTTTCTTTTATTTGTTTTCTAAAGTTTTAACCTAATCGGTCAATGGTCCAAGTGGGAGAATGTTAATCTCACATTAAGGTGGCCCAATAACCTTGGTTAATTAACATTGGATTCCTAATTAAAGTTAACTGATATTAAAGATGCCCATATTAAAGTTACATTTATATATAAGTTAATAATAACATGAGGTATAAAGGAACCATGATGGGTGGTTTTATCTCAGGGTTATTTTAGTAAATGTTAGACCCTCTTCTCTCCTCCTGAAAAGAATATAACCTAGGCTCATTATTTGTGAGCAATAAGAGAATCCATCATATTAGAAAAGGTTGTGAAAAGAAAAGGAGACAGAGAGAAGAAGGGTCTGCATTAGGGTTCTTGCAGGATTAAAGAGAAGGATCAAAGTCTTCATCCATCTACTCTCTTCAGTTCATCAATGGCTTCAGGTATGGAGAATTTAGTATTGATTTAATTATGTATTTAATTTCCTGAGATGATTGATTCTGGATCCATGGCAATTTATCCGCATTAAAGTCTATTTAATTCTTACATCTAATAGTATTGAAGCAGTAGCCTTGGTTAAAATAATTGACCATAAATAAGAAACAACTAAAGAATTGCAAAAAAATGTTAAATAGCATAATTATACAAATATATATATTTGAGTCATAGGACAACAACTCACTAGAGTAGAATCTACTCTAGAATTGTTAATAAATAAATTAAACATAATTATGCAACTGAAAACTCTCTTAATAAGGAAGAAAGAAGTTAAATCTGATTATGTACCAATTAAAGCTCCTTGTGAAATTACTAGATTTAAATTACATCCAACAACAGTAGGAAAAAGAAGAAATAAATTTATAATTCATAAATTAAAAAAGGCAAATGTAAATACTATAGATGAAAATTCATCCGATGGAAATTCTTCTGAATCTCAGAGCTCTTATAGAGACTCTGAAGAAAAGATGCCAGAGAACATATCAGATAATGATTTAATAGATCCTATTCAAATAGATGTTGTTCAAAAATCATTTTAGAACAGTATAAAGACAAATGACGTTAATAAAATTAACATTGATCCTAGACGATTGGATAAATAATATTATAAAAACCAACTCTAATGGACATGTTGTCTGAAGAAAAATAATTCTTTAATCCAAAATTCATATCACGGTAAAATCGTTTATGAATGAAATATAGATGATTGTCCTGATAAACAGATCCACGATCAATTACATAGAATGATTTTGTATATCACTATTTGTAAAAAAAAAATAACTCAGACAGAGATATAACCAATTTTAGACACTTTAAAAGGTTGGTGAGATCATTGTATTTCACCAGAATAAAAATTAGAATTTTAATGCCATAAAGCTAAAAAATAGTACTCAAACATAAGATTTTTTGTATTCTTGAATACTTCACTAAAGGTGTTTCAGATCATAGAGAGAAGTCTGAAACTCTTTTACAAAATTTAAAATACTCAACTGCAATATCTCTAGTTTAAAATACTGTATTTTTTAAAATTTTCAAGTATTTATTAATTTTTGATATACTTTTATTTTTTACTTGATTCATGACTCTTATTATTATTAAATATACAAAATTATTTTGGGATACTAAATGCTAATTTAGTTTTATATATTATTATCATTATTTACTACCGACATTTTTTTATTACTATCATTATTATTAAGAATTGTTATTATCACTAGAAATTATTATTTCATTAATATTATTATTGTTACTATTATTATTAGTGTTATTATTCTTATTATCATTATTAATGTAGTATAAGTATTTTTATTATTGGTATTATTATTAGTTGTTATTATTGTAAATTATTATTATTATGATTAATATTATTGTTAATCTTGATTGTTGTTATTATTAAATACCATTAGTTTTTGTTGTTATTATTATTACTAATATTACTTTTATATATTATTGTTATTAATAATATTATTAAGATTATTGTTTTATTTTAGTTTCATCTCCACCCATAGCCATTAGTATCCAATCTTATACCCATTATCATCTCCTAAATATATGATTCCATTTTATCTCCTTAATCTAAATCCTAACGACCCAAATCTAATTCTAACCCCAAATCCTAACTAATTAGTTTTAATTCTAACTAACCTCTCTTATAATCTTCTCCTTCCTTTTTTCCCAGCACCTTCCTCCTTGTCGTGTACAGCCACCCCCAACCAGGCCAGCATCCTCTGTCGGTAGCCCCAACCAACGCCCAGCTCACCACAGTAGCCCAGCACGCACCACTTGCAGCGCCCAGGCCATGCCCTTACTTCTTCCTTAGCCACACACCATTGGAGCTACAGCCCAAGTGCCTGCAATCACGCCCAGACCTGCGCACTTCATATGCTATCTTCCCATCTCTATCCTCCAACCCAGGCCGAGCAGTCCCCATGCCAGGTCGTGAGACATCACCCCTTGGTCCCATGAGAACAGCCCTTACTGAGATCCTCCACCTGAGCAAACCCCTCCTCCCTTGTCGTACTCCATCACCTCGCCGAAGACCCACCCATGCGCACCATCAACAGCCCCGGAGCCAGGGCCACTCCCCCTTGTACCTCAGCTGTGGGCAGCCTCTTCTTGGCTGAGCCTATGCTAGGCCATGCCACATCTCCTCTCCGAGATCCACTTGGCCATTGTCCCCTTTTTCCGTTGCCATTAGGACCCGCCAGAGCCCGATTTCCTCTGTCGGTGAGCGCGAGGACACTCCACTCTTCTCCGGCTTTTCATCGTCATCCTCCGCGGCCTCCGCCGCCTTCCCCAGAGCCTCCGTCGGAGCGCCGCAAGCCTCCCCCATGACCGTGAGTTTCCCCAATTTCCCTGTTTATATTTTGTGTAGGGTATACATGTAATAATGTGTTAATGTAAAAGTGTGAAAATGTGCTTTTTAATGTGCATGAATTATTATTATTATGTAGGTACAGATGTAATTATGTGTTAGTGTGTGCATGTATGGAGGTGTGTGTGAGTGTGTGTTCATGTGTAGACATGCATACATGTATATATATATATATATATATATATATATATATATATATATATATATATATATATATATATATATATAATATGTATGTATGTATATAATATATGTATATATATAGCGAGTATGTATGTGTATACTCATATATGTGTATGTATGTGGGTATATGCACGTGTGGCGTGCATGTATGGGTGCATGTGTGAGCGTACTAGGTGTGCATGTTGATTCTCCTTCCTCTCTGTGTGTTTCATTGTATGTTATAACGTTTCGGACTCGTTCGTAAGATCCGAACTCATTACAAAAGATTTTAATTGGTGCTTGTTATGGACCCGAGATACTGGCGATTCAAAAATCGACTAATGGGATGATCCGAAGATCCGTACCGGCTAGTGCAGTGAAGACCAGACGATGATTCGGTTTCAAAACCGCATCATTTCTTGTGAGTGTTTCTTATTATATCATTTTCTTATTTATCGTTGTCTTTAGATATTGTGTTTTTATTCGTATTATTCCATGTGACCACTTGATATACTTTACCAGTATGATTACTTGTATTACTTTATAAGACATCAATGATTGTTCACCTTATTTATATAGTTGATATGAGCTTGTATTAGTATCATTTCATGTGTTGGTAAATCGCCATTGTTGGCTTAGACCCGGTATTGATATACCATAGACGGGACTTGATCTTAAACTGACCTATTTGTGATAAATCTTAGAATATAAATATAATGATCTTGTGGCAGATTGATTCAAGATTGAGGTTAGAAATTCATATTTTATGTATAGTATTTATTGGACAAATTGTTTGGTGACTATTCTGACTAGAACTCTTTTGGATATTGAGGACGTATTAGATTTGACGTTGCTTTATCGACAGACTGTTTTACCGATACATGGATATGTGTGAATATGATACCCTAAACGCTGATGAATGCGATGGGACTAATTTTTGGACTGTTTAGAGCTATTATTTCTGGATTCTCCCATTGATGAGCTTGGCTGATGTATTGATGACCTTATTGATATCAATTACTAGATATAGAGATGATCGAGATTTCATATTGATTGAGGATGTGGCACTTAATTATGATCATGGTTTGGATTGTTGAAACAAGAACTTTCGGATTTACCCTTATGATATTGGTTGAGTACTGATAATGTTATCGATGTTGGATATTAGATGCAGAGATGATTGAGATGTTATGTTGATTGAGGACGTTATATTCTTTAGTTATGTTCTTAATTATGGTTGGATAAGTCTGATTTTGAGGATAATCATTTCTTTAATTGTGAACTTGATATTCGTTGTTGATCTCAAGGATATAATCAATGTTTCATGATTGGTTCTTGACTACTTCAGTTATTCGGTTACAGAGGTTGATTTATTATGAGTGTGATTTCATTGATATATATATATATATATATATATATATATATATATATATATATATATATATATATATATATATATATATATATATATATATATATATAATATTCAGAGTTTGACAACAGTTGTTAATCGACTTGACTTACTGGTCATAAAAAGATTGTAGTAGATTGATATGAGAGAGAACAGGTTATTGGTTTATTAAACTTGTGGTTTACTGTATCAGTTTCTTGACCTACATTGGTATTTGATGTTATGATGATTGTATCGTGACTGTGAGTTGATGGATTCATTACTGTTGCTATCCAGTATGAGTGAATGAGATGTTGATCAGTTCTATATGAGATGGTACATTGACTAGACGATGCAAGACTGCTACTGTATAATTCATGTTACTTAAAATTACTAGGACAGGATTGTTTGACCGCAACACCCAGTACAGTCCTATCGTTCATCGTATAAATAGTTACTATTCCCATTCACTGTTACTGATATCATTTATCGTGTATACAATTATTGTTGACTGATGTACTATACTTTTACTGTAACCGCATCGTTCCAGTATTCTAGTAACATGATACTGACTATTTTTAACTAATTAAATAATAATGTAAATGGAAAACTTACACTGGGATTGGAGAAATTGATGGAGGAGATAATGTCTGTATTTTGGGTGAAGCTAGGATACAGGTTGCGCAGCCGATTATGGTTCCACTGCAGGGTTCTGGGGGATGCCTGACATCCTATCTGTTTGTTGTTCCATAGTGTTACTTGTTGGCCCACAAGGTTACACTCTCTATTTGTTTAGAGTTTTGATGATAACAAAACAAATAAGAGCTATATGGTACTAATTAGTTTGTTAAGATAAGTTTCAAGTTTGTACCATAATTTGGAGGCCATTGCTTAGCTATTGCAAGAATTTCTAGGTTCATGAAGCAAAGAAGGCATATTGGACATCATAGAAGGAACATAGAAGTGAAGGCTCTAGCAAGGCATAGCTTGGCTCAAGACTTCAAGATTGCTCAAGATAATTTATTAGATTTGTTTTTAGTCTAGAGTTTTGTTAAAGAATAGTGAATAGGTTTGAAGCTCTATCACACACGATTTTGCGCACATCTTGTTTCCAAACATATTTCCTATAATATGTATAAAAATAGTTTGTATACAATCTTCAGTCTACAAACTCAGTTTTATCCATTATATATATCCCTATTCAAAACTATTTTATTAAAAATAGATTTCTCCTCAAAATCCGTTTTTATTTTGGCTTTTGACCTGAGACGGTCGACCGCAAGGGTCGACCGACCCAATGTCAGGTCAAGCCGGTCGGCCGGCCGAGTCGATCGAAGTTCTGGCAGCTGCACGTATCAGTGTGCACGTTTCACGGTCGACCGAGACTTGCCTGACTGCAAGACCCTGCTCTCTGTTTGTTTGGGTCGACCGGGCGGTCGACCGTAGCCTGCAACTTCTATTTTTTTGTACTAGCGGTCGACCGGGACGGTCGACCGGACTAGCCGTTGAACAGTAACGGCTATTTTTCTGAGCTGGTTTATTTTTGTCCTTTTCTCACTTAAGTGTGTTTAAATGACATATTTTGGTTTAATACTTTCTGATTAGCCTTAAAAATATTTTATCTCCTAACCCTAGCCCTCTCCTATAAATAGGGGTGTTTAGGGAGAGGTTGGTCACTAGAAAAAAAAAAATTCTCAAAATTTCCAAAAGTTTAAGGCATTCAAAAAGACTGGTTTCTGGTTTTTGTGCTGAAATTCTCTCTCATTTTCTGAAGTGTTTTCAAGAACTCTCTGATTTCTTTTCTTTTCTCCTTGCACACAAGAGCTTCATTCCTACTCATTATTCTCTAAGGACCTTTGTAAGGGAAGAGAATTTTGCAAGAGAGAGTTTGTGGTCTTTTGACTACTCAGAGATTGCTTGTACTTGAGATTGTGGAGTTGGGTACTCCGGTGTATTTGTGACATCTTTGTGATAGTGGAAGTAGTTGGAATCCTTCTGGGGAAGGCGGGGAAGTAGAGCTGGGTGCTCGAACCTCGATAACAATTCTCGGTGTTTGCGTTTGGTTTACTTGCTCTTATTTCTTGCTCTATTTTCATTGCTCTTATTACTTGCTCTCTGCATTTATTGCTCTATTCACTTGCTTTGGGAGATTGTTGCTTCATAATTTTTAAATTGTGCATTGATTAGCATTATCACCTATCACCCCCCTCTAGGTGATTTTCAATTGGTATCAGAGCTGGACTCTAGGTTTTGGCTTAACATCCATAGAGAGATCCTTAAAATTTGCTAATCAACATTTGCATTCCATTTGTCATTCACTAGTAAACATGGCCGATAACATCAAAACCCCTCCTAAATTTGATGGACTCAACTTCCCTATTTGAAGGTTAGGATGACTATCTTTTTGCAATCCTTAGGTAGCTTAGTAGCTAAATCATTGACCAAACCCTATGTTGCACCGATAGTGATGAGAGCACATGGACCGACTTCAACTTTAGAGAATATGAGGCTAACTCCGAGGCCCAAAATTTCCTCTTAACCGCCTTGAATGAGGATGACCTTACACGGGTAATTCATTGCCAATCCGCCTATGAGATTTGGCAACATTTATTGGTCACACACGAGGGGACTTCACAAGTCAAGAGAGCTAAGATAGATCTCTTGAGGTCCCAATATGAATCCTTTAAAATGATTGATGAAGAATCTATTGATTGTATGATTACTAGATTTACTAAAATCACCAATGCTCTTTCTTCTTTAGGTGATGACATCTCCAATGACCAAAAGGTGCGAAAAGTGAATCGGGCACTTCCTACATCATGGGAGATCAAGGCCACCACCTTGAAAGAATTGAACGACAAGGATGAGATGGACCTAATTAGTCTCATTGGGAACTTAAAGACTCATGAGATGGAAAAGAAAGCAAGAGAAGAGGCCGCTCCACTAAAGAAGAAGTCCATGGCCTTCAAGTCTTCATCCACTCTTGAGGACGATGAAGAAGATGAAGTAGAAGATGAGGAGCTATCACTACTTGTTCGCAATGTGAAGAGAATGTACCAGAGGAACAAGCTCAACTTCCGAAGGAAATTTGAAGGCAAAGAGGAGAGGGGAATTATATGCTACAATTGCCTAAAGCCTGGACACATCATGGCGGATTGCCCGGAGTTCAAGAAGAAGATGACCTCCTCCTTCAAGCCAAAGAAACCGGAAGAAAAGAAAGCGTACAAGGCAACTTGGGATTCGGAAAGCGAGTCCGAGGAAGAGGCGGATATAGCGAATATTTGTTTCATGGCAAATACACCAAAGGTAACCCCTCAATCTCTTGATGATGATGAAGATGATGAATTAAGTAAAGAAGTTCTTGTTCATGACTTTGTTGAACTTTCAGAAACATATGATAATAAAAAGGTTGAATGCTCAAAATTGGAAATGGAAGTTGCTTTTCTTAAGAATCAACTTGCTATTATTTCTAAAGAAAAAGATGAAATTTCTTCAACTCTCATTTCTACCCAAAATGAATTTTGTGCTTACAAAGTTGCTTGTAAAGCAAATTTTCCTAAGATTGATGAAAAAGAAATTTCTTCTTTGAAAACTAGAATTGTTGATTTTGAAAAGACTTTAAAGGATTGTGCTTTTAACACTAAGAAACTTGAAGAAATGTTTTCTAAAAGGCACACCTCTCATGCTAAAGATTCACATGTTAAGATTCCTCATGCTCACACTACACATAACACTTCTCATGCTAAATCTTTTCATGCTCACAATTCTCATGCTCACAAATCACACACTCACTATGCTTTTAAATATGGTAGAGTGTATAGATGCACATATTGTGGTAAGAATGGACATTTGACAAAATTTTGTTATGACCAAATAAATAGAACCAATAATCTTGTTTGGGTTAATGAAACTAACTCTTTAGGACCCAAGAAAATGTGGGTACCAAAATCAAGTCCTAAATTATTTGATGTAGGTACACACCAAGGCTCCAAGACGTAGGGAGCGGTGGTACCTTGATAGTGGTTGTTCAAGACACATGACGTGGGACATCAATAACTTTACAACCCTATCAAGGTACGAGGAAGGTGGCTCCGTCACCTTCGGGGATGACTCCAAAGGCACTATCATCGGTATAGGTAACATTCAAATTGGTTCATCTCCTACTATAGAAAATGTTGTACGTGTTGATGGTTTGAAACATAATTTGCTTAGCATTAGTCAATTTTGTGATCGTGGACTTAAAGTTATTTTTGATGATTCTTCTTGCAAGATTTTTGATGTTAAAACCAATGATTGTATTCTCACGGTTTTCGTGATGATAATGTTTATATCATTGACATGCTTAATGTGGAATGTTCTACTAAATGCTTAAATGCTTTTGTTGAAAATTCTTGGCTTTGGCATAGAAGATTAGGACATGCATCTTTTGACCATCTTTCTAGGATTAATTCAAAGGAATTGGTGAAGGGTATTCCTTACTTGAAGTTTGAGAAAGACCGCATTTGTGGTGCGTGCCAACTTGGGAAACAAACCAAGTCTTCCTTCAAACCAATCAAGGATATCATGTCAACTAGGCCTTTAGAATTAATTCATATGGATCTTTTTGGACCTACTAAAACTAAGAGCTTAAATGGTAGTAGATTTGCATTTGTTTTAGTTGATGATTTTTCCCGTTTCACTTGGGTTTTCTTCTTGGAACACAAAGATCAAACTTTTTCTCGTTTTAAGATTTTCGAAAAAGAGTTGAAAAAGAAAAGGGTTTTTTCGATTTTGAGAATAAGGAGTGATAGAGGTGGTGAGTTTGTTAACCAACTCTTCATGACTTATTGTGATGAAAAGGGAAATAAGCATGAAATGTCTTGTCCTAGAACTCCACAACAAAATGGAGTTGTAAAAAGGAAAAATAGAACACTTCAAGAGATGGTTAGGACAATGATAAGTGAGTATGACCTCCCTCAATATCTATGGGCCGAGGCCGTAAACACTACATGCTATATATCAAATCGTATTTATTTATGTAAAAATTCTTCCAAAACATCTTTTGAAATGTATCATTCTAGAAAACCTAATGTTTCATATTTCAAAGTTTTTGGATGCAAGTGTTTTGTTTTGAACACAAAAGATAACTTGGTAAATTTGATGCTAAGGCTTATGAAGCAATCTTTGTTGGATATTTTACAACTAGTAAAGCTATAGAGTATTCAATAGATCTTCACTTACCATTGAAGAATCCATGCATGTTAAATTTGAAGAATCTAATGTGTTTGTTGAGAATGTTGTAGAGATTGAACCATTAGGTGAAGATATGGAGAAACTATCCTTGAAGGACTCACCCGCTCAAGAAGAAAAGCAAGAATCAATTGGTGATGTTCAAGAGGATAAAGAGGAAAGTTCTCAACCGCTTCCTAAAGCTTGGAGATACGCTACAAATCATCCTAAGGAGCTCATCTTGGGTGATGTATCTAAAGGAGTTACAACTCGCTCCAAACTCCATGACCTATGTGGTAACTTTGCTTTCATTTCTCATTTTGAACCCAAAAGCATCCTCGAAGCCGAGGCGGACTCATATTGGTTGCTAGCCATGCAAGAGGAACTCAATAAATTTGAGCGCAACCAAGTTTGGCACCTTGTTCCTAGGCCCCACGATAGACCAATAATTGATACTAAGTGGATCTTTAGGAATAAGATGGATGAGTCCGGAAATGTGATTAGGAATAAGGCTAGGTTAGTGGCCCAAGGTTACACTCAAGTTGAGGGAATTGACTTTGAGGAGACCTTTACACCCGTAGCACGGCTTGAAGCCATACGGATGACACTAGCTTTTGCATCTTTCAAAAATTTTAAACTTTTTCAAATGGATGTGAAAAGTGCATTTTTGAATGGTTTTATAAATGAAGAAGTTTATGTTGCTCAACCTCCCGGTTTGTTGATCATGTTCATCCCGATTTTGCTTTTAAACTTGATAAAGCTTTGTATGGATTGAAACAAGCTCCAAGAGCTTGGTATGAAAGGCTTTCTAGTTTTCTCATTTCAAATGATTTTATTAAAGGCAAAGTAGATACAACACTATTCACTAAGCATGTTGATAATGACATTTTAATTGTGCAAATTTATGTTGATGATATAATGTTTGGTTCTACTAATGAGTTTTTATGCAAGGAATTTGAAAAGGTTATGCAATGTGACTTTGAAATGTCTTCAATGGGTGAGCTTAATTTCTTTCTTGGACTCCAAATCAAGCAATTGCAAGATGGGAACTTCATATGTCAAGCCAAATACGCAAAGGAACTCTTAAAGAAGTTTGGACTTGAAGACTCAATGGTTTGCAACACTCCCATGGCAACTACCACCAAGCTTGATAAGGATGACCAAGGTAAAAATGTTGATATTAAATTGTATAGAAGCATGATAGGTAGTTTTTTATATTTGACGGCAAGTAGGCCGGACATCATGTTTAGTGTGTGTCTTTGTGCTAGATTTCAATCGTGTCCCAAAGAGTCCCATCTTATTGCGGTAAAACGCATTATTCGTTATATTAAGGGAACGATTGGAATGGGTCTATGGTATCCGAAAACGGAGATTTCTCAATGACGAGTTATTCGGATGCCGACTATGCGGGTTGTAGAGTAGATAGAAAGAGTACTAGTGGGACATGTCAATTTCTGGTAATTGTCTTGTTTCATGGTCCTCTAGGAAACAAATTTCCGTAGCTCTCTCAACCGCCGAGGCGGAGTATGTTGCCGCGGGGGCTTGTTGTGCACAAGTCCTTTGGATGAAACATACTCTCCTTGATTATGATTTGCATTATAACCATATAAAAATATTTTGTGATAATACTAGTACTATACACATGACAAAGAATGCAAATCAACATAGTAAGACCAAGCACATTGAGATTAGATATCACTTTCTTAGAGATCATTTTGAGAAAGGAGATATAGATATTGATTATATTTCTACGGATTTGCAACTAGCTGATATTTTCACTAAACCACTTGATTTTGCTAGATTTTCCTTCATTTGTGGTGAACTTAATGTTTGTGTTATTGAATAAAAATGTTTTCATAACCCTTTTTGATGTATGACAAAAAGGGGGAGAATGAGTTTTTATGATAGAAATATGAGTTCATATGGTTTTGGTTCCATATGAGTTTATATATGTTTTTAGTTTTTGATGTGTTTTGAAAGTGTTCATGTAATTTGAGTTTAAGTGTTTTGCAAGTGTTTTATGTTTTCATGAGTTTAAGTGTTTTGCAAGTGTTTTATGTTTTCGTAGTTTTTGGTTTCATGATGTTTACTTGCAAATTACAAATTACATTGTTTTTCCTTGTTTATATAGCATAATTTGAGGGGGGAGCTTTCTCCTCCCCTATATTTTTGTTTATAGCCTATTTGTTTTGTCATCATCAAAAAGGGGAAGATTGTTGACCCACAAGGTTACACTCTCCATTTGTTTAGAGTTTTGATGATAACAAAACAAATAAGAGCTATATGGTACTAATTAGTTTGTTAAGATAAGTTTCAGGTTTGTATCATAATTTGGAGGCCATTGCTTAGCTATTGCAAGAATTTCTAGGTTCATGAAGCAAAGAAGGCATATTGGACATCATAGAAGGAACATAGAAGTAAAGGCTCTAGCAAGGCATAGCTTGGCTCAAGACTTCAAGATTGCTCAAGATAATTTATTAGATTTGCTTTTAGTCTAGAGTTTTGTTAAAGAATAGTGAATAGGTTTGAAGCTCTATCACACACGATTTTGCGCACATCTTGTTCCAAACATATTTCCTATAATATGTACAAAAATAGTTTGTATACAATCTTCAGTCTACAAACTCAGTTTTATCCATTATATATATCCCTATTCAAAACTATTTTATTAAAATTAGATTTCTCCTCAAAATTCGTTTTTATTTTGGCTTTTGACCTGAGACGGTCGACCGCAAGGGTCGACCGACCCAATGTCAGGTCAAGCCGGTCGGCCGGCCGAGTCGACCGGAGTTCTGGCAGCTGCACGTATCAGTGTGCACGTTTCACGGTCGACCGAGACTTTCCTGACTGCAAGACCCTGCTCTCTGTTTGTTTGGGTCGACCGGGCGGTCGACTGTAGCCTGCAACGGCTATTTTTTTGTACTAGCGGTCGACCGGGACGGTCGACCGGACTAGCCGTTTGAACAGTAACGGCTATTTTTCTGAGCTGGTTTATTTTTGTCCTTTTCTCACTTAAGTGTGTTTAAATGACATGTTTTAGTTTTAATACTTTCTGATTAGCCTTAAAAATATTTTATCTCCTAACCCTAGCCCTCTCCTATAAATAGGGGTGTTTAGGGAGAGGTTGGTCACTAGAAAAAAAAATTCTCAAAATTTTCAAAAGTTTAAGGCATTCAAAAAGACTTGGTTTCTTGGTTTTTGTGCTGAAATTCTCTCTCATTTTCTGAAGTGTTTTCAAGAACTCTCTGATTTCTTTTTCTTTTCTCCTTGCACACAAGAGCTTCATTCCTACCATTATTCTCTAAGGACCTTTGTAAGGGAAGAGAATTTTGCAAGAGAGAGTTTGTGGTCTTTTGACTACTCAGAGATTGCTTGTACTTGAGATTGTAGAGTTGGGTACTCCGGTGTATTTGTGACATCTTTGTGATAGTGGAAGTGGTTGGAATCTTTCTGGGGAAGGTGGGGAAGTAGAGCTGGGTGCTCGAACCTCGATAACAATTCTCGGTGTTTGCGTTGGTTTACTTGCTCTTATTTCTTGCTCTATTTTCATTGCTCTTATTACTTGCTCTCTACATTTATTGCTATATTCACTTGCTTTGGGAGATTGTTGCTTCATAATTTTTAAATTGTGCATTGATTAGCATTATCACCTATTCATCCCCCCTCTAGGTGATTTTCATTACTGTGAGTCTTGTTCCACAGTAATGTTGTGAGTTCTGTTACTGACAACCTGGTAGTCGGGCCTGCTTCAGCGCCAGGCATCTGGACTGTGGTCCTGGGTATGTACGGGATCCATCTAAAGCAAGGACAATGTCTCCAACCAACTAGTTTTAATAACTTAGGACCCTGATTAATACGTGTAGAAGGCGTATTATGGGATGTGTCTATTACAGGTGACAATTCGTGTTCGCTGACATAATAAATAATAATGAACTGTTTATAGTGTGTTGTGACTGATCGTAATCACCTGACTGTACATATCTATAAATTATGATAGACATATAATTGTACACATGACCAGATTGTATACAGACTAGTGACATATGCTAGGTTACACATCTTGACATTAGTTGTTTCCTTTTCATGATATCTGTTATATATTGTTCATAACTTTTTTCTTTATATTGATTATTCTGTTATCTTTTATTTAATTTATCATGTTGTTATTACTTACATTGTTTTTATACACGAGCATCTTACCCTTTACACACACACTTATTGGGTCGCTTTTGACGACCCTAGATTTGCACGTCCAGATATTGGATGTTTTATGCTCTTTTTCAAGTGTTTGTTGAGCTCGTACGCTTCGCGAGGAGCTAAAGTTCTCTCTTTTTTTCTGGTATTCTTATCTCTCTTGTCTTCCTGTTATTTCTTGAATCTCAATATATATCAGATTCAGTCTTTATTCCAGTTCTTTTTATATGAATCCTACGTGGATGCTTATATGTGATATTGTAGAGTCATGATTCATTACAGTTTAGATTTATAACTTGTTTTGGGTTACTTAAGGCTTAGCGTATAAGCGTGGGGTATTTTTCTCGAGTATATGCGTAGCCGACTCTCGTCGCGACTCTCTGTTCCATGTATTTTGGGAAGTGAGACGGACAGGGTTTTCTTGGTATCAGAGCCAGGTTTTTTGACTTGCAATGTTGAATTTTGACTTTTCTTTTTGGATGGAGACCTAGTTCATACTGGTAACTTGGAATGAGCTATAAATACATTGCAATATACATATACTATCTATTATGATATTGAGTCTACTTGAGAATTGACCATCCTTTTGGAATTCATCTCTTTAACCTTTGATATCCATGATTCCAATCCTTCTTTTAGAGTGATCTGAATTCCATCTTGATCTCTATACTTCTTTTGAATCTATTCTTCTTGATTTTATCTCTTAGAACTGGTCACTCCATATTGAAGCCGGTATCAGAGCGCACAGCGAAAGTGTAGTGGACCCATGATGCAGTGAGAAGCGACGTGAAAGCTTTATTTTCTCCCTTGATTTTGATTATTTTATCATTCCCTACTTTATCGAAATTTTGTGGACGAAATTTTTTTAAGGTGGGTAGAATGTAATATCTCTAGTTTAAAATACTGTATTTTTTAATTTTTCTACGTATTTATTAATTTTTGATATACTTTTATTTTATTAACTTGATTCATGACTCTTATTATTCTTAAATATACAAAATATTTTGAGAGTTTTATATTTATTATCATTATTTTCTACCAACATTTTTATTACTAATTTTTATTACTATCATTATTTTTATGAAATGATATTATCAGTAGTAATTATTAATATTATTACTTCATTAAGATTATTATTGTTACTATTGTTATTAGTGTTATTATTCTTATTATAATTATTAATGTAGTATAAGTATTATTATTATTGGTATTATTATTAGTCGTTATTATTGTAAATTTATTATTATTATTATTATGATTAATATTATTGTTAATTTGTTGCTATTATTAAATACCATTAGTTGTTGTTGTTGTTATTATTACTAATATTACTATTATATATTATTGTTATTAATAATATTATTAAGATTATTGTTTTATATTATTGTTTTATTTTAGTTTCATCTCCACCCATACCCATTAGCATCCAATCCTATACCCATTATCATCCCCTAAATATATGATTCCATTTTATCCCCTTAATCTAAATCCTAACCACCCAAATCTAATTCTAACCCCAAATCCTAACTAATTAGTTTTAATTCTAACTAACCTCTCTCATAATCTTCTCCTTCCATTTCCCAGCACCGTCCTTGTCGTGCACAGCCACCCCCAACTAGGCCAGCATCCTCCGCTGGCAGCCCCAACCGGCGCCCAGCTCACCACAGTAGCCCTGCGCGCACCTCTTGCTGCACCCACCGTGCCCTTGCTCCTTTCTTAGTCGCACACCACCAGAGCTACAGCCCAAGTGCCTACACTCCACGCCTAGACCTGCGCACTTCATAGCCTTTCTTCCCATCTCTAACCTCAACCCAGGCCGAGCAGTACCCATGCCAGGCCGTGAGACATCACTTCTTGACCCTATGAGAACAACCCTTGCTGAGGTCCTCCACCTGAGCAAACCCCTCCTCCCTTTCCGCACTCCATCACCTCGCCAGAGACCCACCCGCGTGCACCATCGACAACCCTAGAGCCAAGGCCACTCCCCCTTTTCCCTCAGCCGTGGGTAGCCCCCCTCTTGGCCGAGCCTATGCTAGGCCATGCCACATCTCCCCGAGATCCACTTGGCCATTGTTCCCATTTTCTCGTTGCCGTCGGGGCCCGCTGGAGCCCGATTTTCTCCATCGGCGTGCGCGAGGACACTTCACTCTTCTCCGGCTTTCCATCGACATCCTCTGCGACCTCCGCCGCCTCCGCCAGAGCCTCCGTCAGAGCGCCACAAGCCTCCCATGACTGTGAGTTTCCCCTCTCCTTGTTTATATTTTGTGTATGGTATACATGTAATAATGTGTTAATGTAAAAGTGTAAAAAATGTGCTTTGTAATGTGCATGAATTATTATTAAGTAGGTATGATGTAATTGTGTGTTAGTGTGTGCATGTATGGAGGTGCGCGTGAATGTGTGTTCATGTGTAGACATGTGTATACATGTATATATATATAATATGTATGTATGTATATAGTATATGTATATATATATAGTGAGTATGTATGTGTATACTCATATATACGTATGTATGTGGGTGTATGCACGTGTAGCGTGCATATATGGGTGCATGTGTGAGCGTACTAGGTGTGTATGTTGATTCTCCTTCCTTTCTCTGTGTTTCGTTACATGTTACAGCGTTTCGAACTCGTTCGTGAGATCCAAACACATTATAGGAAATTTTGATTGATGCTCGTTATGGATCCAAGACACTGGCGATTCGAAAATTATCCTATAGGATGATCCGGAGATCCATACCGGCTTGTGCAGTGAAGACAAGACGGCGATTCGGTTCCAAAAGCGCGTCATTTCATGTGAGTGTTTGTTCTTATATCATTTTCTTATTTACCATTGCCTTGGATATTGTGTTTTTATTCGTATTATTCCATCTGACCACTTGATATACTTTACTAGTATGATTACTTGTATTACTTTATGAAACATCAATGATTGTTCACCTTATTTACACAGTTGATATGAGCTTGTATTAGCGTCATTTCATGTGTTGTTAAATCGCCGTTATTGGCTTAGACTTAGTATTGATATACCATAGACGGGCTTGATCTTTTAATTGACCTGTTGTGATAAATCTTAGAATATAAATATATTGATCTTGAGGCGGATTGATTCATGATTGAGCTTAGAAATTCATATTTTATGTATAGAATTTATCAGACAAATTGTTTGGTGACTATTCCGACTAGAACTCTTTTGGATATTGAGGACGTGTTAGATTTGATGTTGCCTTATCAACAGACTGTTTTACCGATACATGGATATGTGTGAATATGATACGCTAAACGCTTATGTATGCGATAAGACTGATTTTAGACTGTTTGGAGCTATTATTTTTGGATTCCCCCATTGATGAGCTTGACTGATGTATTGATGACCTTATTGATATCGATTATTAGATATAGAAATGATCTAGATTTCATATTGATCGAGGATGTGGCACTTCTTAATTATAATCTTGGTTTTGGATTGTTGAAACAAGAACTTTTGGATTTACCTGATGATATTGATTGAGTACTGATAATCTTATCGATGTTAGATATTAGATGTAGAGATGATTGAGATGTTATGTTGATCGAGAATATTATATTCTTTAGTTATGATCTTAATTATGGTTGGATAAGTCTGATTTTGAGGATATTCTGTTCTTTAGTTGTGAACTCAGTATTCGTTAGTGATCTCGAGGATATATTCAGTATTTCATAATTGGTTCTTGACTAGTTTTGTTATTCGGTTACAGAGGTTGATTTATTGTGAGTGTGATTTCATTGATATCGGTGATATATATATATTCAGAGTTTGACAGCGGTTGTTGATCGACTTGACTTACTAGTGATATAAAAGACTATAGTGATATATGATGAGAGAATGTTTATGGTTTATTAAACTTGTGGTTACTGTATCAGATTTTCTGACCTATATTGGTATTTGATGTTTACGATGACTGTATCGTGATTGTGAGTTGATGGATTCATTACTGTTATTATCCAGTATGAATGGATGAGATGTTAATCAGTTCTATATGAGATGGTACATTGACTAGGCGATGCAGGACTATTAGTGTATTAATTCATGTTACTGAAAGTTACAGGGACAGGATTGTTGACCGTAACACCCTATAAAGTCTTATTGTTCATTGCATACATGGTTACTGTTACCATTCACTGTTACTAATATTGTTACCGTGTATACGATTTTGTTGACTGATATATTGTACTGTTACTGTCACCGCATCGTTCCAGTATTCTAGTAACATGATATTGATTGTTTTTAACTGAACTAAATAATAATGAACTGTTTATAGTGTATTGTGACTGACCATAACCACCTGATTGTACATATATATATACATACTATGATAGACATATGATTGTACACATGACTGGGTTGTATGCCAGACTAGTGACATATTCTAGGTCACACATCTTGACATTAGTTGTTTCTTTTTCATGATATCAGTTATATACGTTCATAACTTTTTTCTTGATATTGATTATTCTGTTATCTTTTATTTCAGTTTATCATGTTATTATTGTTATATTATTTTTATGCATGTGCACCTTTCCCTTTACACACATTCATTAGGTCGCTTCTGACGACCCTGAATTTGCACGTCCAGATACTAGATATTTTTTGCTCTCGTTTAGGTGTTCGTTGAGCTCGTACGCTTCGCGAGGACCTGAAGTTTCTCTTTTTTGGTTCTGATATTCTTATCTCTCTTGCCTTCCTGTTATTTTCTGATTCTCAATATATATCAAATTCAGTCTTTATTCCAGTTTTTTTTATATGATATCATGCGTGGATGCTTATATGTAATATTGCAATAGTCATGATTCATTATAGTTTAGATTTATAACTTGTTTCGGGTTACTTAAGGCTTAGCGTATATGCGTGGGAGTATTTTCCTCGCGTATATGAGTCGCCGACTGTCGTCGCGACTCTGTTTTCACGTATTTTAGGGAGGGGGGTGTGACACCTTAACCCATTTTAGATAGTATAAAGATACTTTTCTAAAGAGGGTAATGCAATTAGATGACGCTAATAATCTACATTGAAAATTCAAGTTTATAGGAGGACTACCAAATTTGTTTGCACAAAGGGTAAGAAAGAACCTCACGGATAAAAATGATGGAATTATCCCATATCGTGTTTATACATATGATAATTTAATAAATATTTGTGTTCAAAAAGATTTAGTTTTATGTAAGGACTTAAAACTAAGACATCAATTAAAAACTTAGAAAACTTTTGAGAGAAAATAACTGGGAGAATTATGTTGCCAATTCACTACAGATGGACCAAAACCCCATCTAAGAATAAAAATTAATAAAAATAAAGAATACAAAATACATTTTCATAATAAGAAAAAGAAAAAAATTAATAAAAAGAAAATAATAAATCAGAATCTTCTAAAAAGACAAAAAAAAAACTCAAAAAAATAGTAAATGTTATAAATGTGGTAAAATAGGCCACTATGCTAGATGTTGTACAAAAAATCAAAAGATGAAGGTCTTCAAAGGACTCTAGCAAAAATTATGCTTAAATCTGACCAAAAGTCTGTATCATGTTCAATAGAAGATTATGACGAATCATTTTCAGATGAAGAAGAGTGTCAAAACTGTAATGAACCGTGTTGTACTCTAGATTAATTAAATTATTATAAATCTATAATAGAAATGAAAATTTACCTATTAATACTCATACTCATAATGAAAGAAAAGAAATTTTAGATTATATCATTAATATTAATATAGATAAAAAATAAAAGATAAAATGATTGATTTAATAATCATGGAAAAAGTAGAGAAATCTCCTAAAACTGATAATGTGGGTTATCTAAAGTTATGAAAATATGCAAATAGAAAGAAGCAAAACCTGTAACAATTCAGATTTATATCAAGAATTAATATCTTGAAGATGAAATAAAACCTTAAAATATAAGATGAAATAAAAAATTCTAGACTCTCTCTAATTTTAGAAAAATAAAATAAAAATTGTCGAAGAATCTGAAGTAGAACTTTCTCATTCAGAATATGAATCACCAAGTAAAGCAAATATTACTGAATCATCTCAAGAACAATTCTTGCAAACATAGATTTAATAATAACACAAAGTGGTATATTAAAATAAATCTTCTCATTAATAATGAATTCTATATGCAAGATCTTATAACTCTGGTTACAGTGGAGCTGATTTGAACCGTATAAAAGAAGAAATAATACCAATTAAATACTAGAACATACTACACAGACTTTAAGTGCTGCTAATAATAAAGCACTAACTACTTCGTATAAAATTACGGATGTAAAGATTTGTAAAAGAATGTATGTATTCCTTTACAGTTTATAATTGTAAAGAAAATATCTGAGCATGTTATATTAGGAACTCCTTTTTGGGTAGGCTAATGCCTAAAACTAAAATAAATAAAAAAAGAAATTACCACCTTTTCTAGAGGAAGTAATATTACCTTTGAATTTATTACTCATCCAATACTTAAACTTCTAAATGAAGTGAAGGAAATTTACTTAAAAGAAAAATTAAAATAAATTTTTGAAAAGAATAAATTGTAAAAATTAATATTCTAAACAATTACCAACTACTTCAACTCAACAGAAAATTATACGAGTTGAAAAAAAATTTTAAACTCAGACTTGTAATATGCCCAATGCTTTTTGGGATAGAAAATAACATGTAATTTTTTACTCTATGAAGAATCCTTTAATAAAAAGGATATTCCTCCTAATGCTAGGCCATGTAAGATGAGCCAAGAATACTTGAAACTCTGTAAAAAAGAGATTAAAAATCTTTTGAATAAAAAGTTTATTAGTAAATCTTGCTCCCATGGAGTTGCACTGCATTTTTTTGTATTGAACAATACAACTGAATAGAAACATAGTGTTCCTAGACATACAATTAATTACAAGCTACTTGATAAAGTTTTAAAATAGATAAGGTATCCTATCCCTAATAAAAGAGATCTGCTTAACAATATAGTTAATGAAAAAATCTTTTTTAAATTTAATTAAAATCAAGTTTCTGATAAATCTAGATAAGAGAGAAAGATAAAATACAGAACTACTTTTATTGTACCTTTCGGCCATTACAAATAGAATATAATTCCATTTGACTAAAGAATGTACCATCAGAATTTCAAAATATAATGAATGAAATATTCATTCAATATATCAATTATATTCTTTCATATATAGATGATATGTTAATATTTTCTAACAATTTTGATAAAATTTTAAATATCTAAATATATTTAAACA
>JAVJIF010016039.1:0-69861 GCA_038442645.1 Agave tequilana | reverse complement strand
AGAAGAAGATATTGCCATAATCACAAGGAATTTTAGAAAATTCTTGAGAAAAAAGTAAGTTCAAAAAGAATAAAGATACTAACGATACTCCTTGGTGTTTTAAATATAATAAACTAGGACACATGAAAAAAGATTATCCCCTACTAAAGCCCAAAGCCAACTTCAACAATTTTAAGAAGAAGAATTCTTTACGGGCAACTTGGGACGATAGTGATTCTTCCTCATCCGACGAAGAAAAAGTCACCAAATTGGCCAACATGTGCTTCATGTCCAAGAAAATGAGGTATGCGAATTCATAAATTATGATGAACTTCTCGATGCATTCAATAACTATATTTTGAATTTAAGAAGATAAGTGCAAAAATAAGAATTTGAAAAAGGAAATGACATTTTGATTGAAGAAAATAATTTTCTTAAATCATAACGTCATCTTAAATTCAAGAATTTCTGATCTGAAAAAAGATATTTCTTCTTTTAAAGAAAAGTATGAAGATACTTTAAAAAACGTGACCAAGTTCAACAAAGGAAAAGAAAGTTTGAAAATTTTGTTATCTTCACAAAAAGTTTCAAATAATCGTTTTGGGATTGGTTTTTCAAAAGAAAAAGAAAAGATTTCTCATGTATATGGTAGAACTAATCATATTTCATCTCATCCATATTTTAAGAAGAATAATCTTTGAGGAAGACCCAAGTACAGATATATATAGGTTCCAAAAGATTTGAATTCTTTTGACAAGAATGCTTGTATAGCTTCATACATGAACACTGTTTGTAACTTTATTCATTATGTTTATGTTAACAAGTGAAACCAAATTTCAAATGGATTTGGGTTCCTAAAGACTAATCATTTCGGACCGTATTGAATATAGGTACCAAGAAAAGTTTGTTTTTATTTTTCAGGTGCCCCGAAAGGAAAGATAGATACTAATAATTTTTTTTACAGTAACTGTCTTTCATATGATTGTATGCAAACTCTCTTCTTGTTAATGACAAAAGGGGAGAAATTATTGATAACTCACCAAGCATTAATGCCGAGGGAGTATAATTTGTTATTTATTTATATATGTTTTCTCACATCATTAATGCAGAGGGAGAGTTAGATTATTTTCATCAAAAAGGGAAAGAATGTTAGATCTCTTATTTGGTGTTTTGATGATAATAACATAAAATATGTGTACTAACATCTTTGCATTATTTGAAACTACGTTATCTGCTCATCAAGCTCATATATTGATATAACAAGGCTCAAGTGAAGCTTCAAGAAGATTATTGAAGACATGTAACAGTTATACTATTGTAAATCTCATTTTTCATGTCTTAGTTACCGTTGTAAAAGCCTTTGAACACGCACACACACACATATACCCTATTACACATCCATATAAACCCATTTTTAGCTTGTTTATGCACTACCATGCACATATTAGTCGACCTATATCTTGATCCAGTTGACTAATGCTTCCTACAAAGCCTAAACATCTTCTGGTACTCTATCCAATAGACTGATAGTTTAGACCAGTAGACTGATAGTCTACAGAATAGTGTTATCAGTCGACTGATGTAATGTTCACAGTCGATTGATATGGCAGTTTATAGCTGTTGTAATTCTGATCTTTTGGTACCTATTCCCTCCTTTCTAACAACTATTTTTTTTATTTTGAAATATCCAATAACTAGTTTTTAGATACTATAACCCCTATAAAAAGTTAGGGATTCTTGGACTTTCATTAAGACAATTCATTTCAAGTTCTTGATTTCAAAAGTTCTGAATTTCTGTCAAGAAAATCATATACTCTCTTATTTTGTCTAAATTCATTTTTAAATGACTTGTTAGACATAAGTAGAAGAGAAACCCTATACTGCAGAGTACCACATGCACTCCACATTCAAGGCTTATAGATTGAAAGTTGTAAACGCTAAAATGTAAATATCCTCTCAGTGTAGAGGAGGTGTATAGAATTGACAAGGCTGTTGTCACTTAGTGTATATGTATTGGTTTTGTAGTTCTCAATATAAAGGTTAAAGAAAATCTCAAGCGGGATTGCTTGGGGACTGGATATAGGTCTGGATGATCGAAGCAGGATAAAATCTTTATGTTTGCGATTGTCTTTTTGATTTTGTTTCTATGATTGATATTTACTTTTTAAGTTACTAATCTTTCTTAATAAGTTCATTATAAACACTATTCACTTTTCCTTTAGTGTTGTAGTTGCTATATACAAGATCCAACACTATATTCTCAGAATTATAACCAAGATTGGAATAATCATCTCTACTATTTATTGAGTCAGTGGGGATACACATCCCCTGAGTCGTATTATCAACCATCTTACAATAATCTTTCCAACATCCGGCTTCATATACTCCTTATCAAGGTCAACCCATTGAAGAAAAATTTGAATTGACTAAGAGTGTAGAAATCTTCCTTAAGTTTCAAAATCAATTTCTAAACATGATTGACTCACACCTTGCAACTTTCGAGACCAAAATTCATGCTTTCTTTTCAAGTCCTACCGCAACAAGAAGACGTATCATTTGACTTGAAAAATAGTATAGAAGTCATGATCAGTCCCAAAATGATTTTAATCAATTCATCATTACGACATAATTAGAAATGAGTCAATTGTTAAACACAGTGCATGATAGGAATAAGATAACTTTATCTAATCAATTTTGACCATTTCTGATATCTCCAGCCATATTGACAACACACAAGAATCATGACGCCTTAGATGCTTTAACTGAGATTCAATTTCATCAAACCATCTTGAACTTGACAAATATAAAACCTTTGACAAATTGAAAAGTTATCACTTCAATGAAATTGAACTCGAACATGAAAGTTGTTGGCCTAAGAATACAATCTCCAGTTTTGTTTTGATGATTACAGATCACTTGAAGTCATTTGGCACTAATCAAGTTCTAGTGTTTAAGTTTACAAAGTTCAAGAAAAAATGTTTAGTTTCATTCTTCCTCAAAAGGAAGGTTTTGAAGTGATCAAGTTGATTCAAAGAAGGGATTCAAGCTCGGGCAATTAAAGCGTGAAGTTTGGAGAATCCCTCTTGATGAAGACTTGAAGAGAGTATAACCCATTGTCAGAAATTAGAATGTTTAAGTTTTTGGTATTGACTTGATGACCCAAGATTCACACACACTTGCACAAAATACCCTATACAAGTTTCATACAAAAAATATTTCAAAACATTTGAAATATCCTATATTTTACCCTCACTATAGATAGCTGAACAAAGCTATCGACAACCTTTATGAAGGGAGCTGTTGACAGTCCTGTGCAGAGCTGTCGATAGGGATTTATAGAGAGCTTAGTTGTTTTTGTGTTTTAGAGCTGCTGTCGGTAGTTCTCTTAACTTGTAGAAAGCTGATACGTGTTATATCAGTCAGTTGTCGACAATGAGCTCTGTAATGGCTAAAAATTTAGTAATTGTACACTATGATGCCGATAGCTCAAAAGCTTGTAAACTTCATTGGCTTAGTGTTACCTCTTATGTAAAGAATTGAAGGTTGGAGTTGTTGATTACAAAAATTAAGTTATCGTGTAGCTTAGGGCTAACGGGTCGTGTTCACGAGGAAAGATGCAATGCAAGCATTTTGGTATTTATATGAAAAATAAGTTTTAGTGTCAATGTCTTTTTAAAGAAAAGAAGATGGAGAGCAGAGAAGTGATTCAAAGAAAAATTGACGACTTAGAATAGGTTTTGGAAAAGATGATTTTTAAGAAGATTTTGAGAGTGATGTTTGTTTGTATTTAATAAAAAAGAGATCCAGGCTCACCAGCTTACTATTCAACGATGTATTCTTCTCTTAAAAATTTCCGTGCCTCAACTCGATCATAAACAAAAACTTAAGCTTGAATTTTTAAAGTTTAAGTAAAATAAATAAGATGTTTGTTTGGAAGAGTTAACTCCTTTTTAAAAATCCCTCTTGAACTGAATGTTAAATCATCAAGTTTGTTTTCCAAGTATGAAGTAAAAATAAGTTCAAGTATTGTTTTCAAAATGAAAGTTCAGAAATTCAAACCCATCCTCATGTGTCTTCAAGAATACTTGCAAAGAAGTAAGGCTTAGTTTAAGGCATTCATATGATTCCGTTGGGTTCTTTGCACAAAAATCATTCAAAACAAAGAAGGATAGAAGAGAGATGATAATGAGTCTAGAAAAACAATGTTTAGCTACTCATACTAGTTGTAAGGCAAAACATAGAATTAAAATGCAATATACTAGAAACTTTGAGAAGAATTGGATAAACAATGTGAATTTCCTTTGATGTCACTTCAACGGTGAACTACATACTCTTTCCTCTCTCTTTCTCTTTCTACTAGACTAAACTACAAAGTAAAAAACTGAGATACAACTTCTCAAATCTATCTAACAATGATTCTAAACCCTAAAATAAAGCAAGAATTTAATCCTAGTCTTCGTCCTGTTGAACTCAAGAGAATGCAGTATTTATAGCTAAAAAGGGATCAAGGGGAAGCGTCGAAGATTGAGGAAGCTAACGCTCCCCCTATCTCCTCTGGATTGTCGCGGATCCACGGCTTTTGCCACGAATCCGAAGCCCACATTCAAGGAGCGAGGGTCCCCAGTGTGCTGATTTTGCTTTTTGTCTAACTGGAATTTTCGTTTGATCTCTGATTTAACCTGATCTTCGTTGATCTTCATTGATTCTCCATTCAACCGAATAGATCTCTAGGAATCTAAGTTAATCGAACTATATCTGGGATTATGTTCAGTTAGCTAAATAGATCCTGTTAAATCTGATTTCAACTGGTGTTATTTGGCCTAATCTTCTCCCTTTTGATTAGGACAAGCCTGCAAATTAAGACACAATTATTAGTAGGATTCAGTACAAAATAGATGCAGAAATTTAGTGATAAACATGCAATAAACATACAATAAACATATACAATCATACTCCCACACCTATCTATTGCTCATCCTCGAGCAAAACTCAAAAGACTAAGAAGTTATTAGGCCACTTTCGCAGGTTATGCAACTACACTGAGCATGTGCAACAAGCCTTTAAAACCTCTAGGTTACTCCTAGAGATGAGTTTTGTCTCGTGAGGGTTTTCAGTGGATTACACCCACAAAATCTAAAAAAAATAAAAATAAAGTGTTAGTATTTTGAAAAAACATTCTGAAAAGATAAGAGAATATTTGAAGTATTTTTGTAAAAATTCAAGTAATCTATAAGTTATAGGAAAATCGAACATTTCATTTCTAAACTTAGTCACTATTCAAAAACTTGTTATTAATCAAGGTACGGAGTCAAATTGTATTTCTCATCTTATCTATTATTTTACCCCAAATCATATGCACCTTCGTGATCGTGAAATTTTGTCTTGGGGTTTTCCAACTCTAACTCTTATGCTTTATTTTTCATATTTTTGGTAATATTATCTCTTTGTTCTATTAGGCTTTCTAATCTGCCCATGTAATAAGCCTTAAGTCAGTAACTTTCAATCCGGAAGGTCTTAGGCCACCAGGTGAGAAAACACCTCAAGGACTTAAGATCTCAAGCAAACAAAGCCACAAAACTTAAGAATTTTATTAATTACATAGACAGTTTTTAGGCGAATACTTATGCTTTATGAGGCACAAATACCCAGCTTAATCAGAGGATTTTTGATATATATATATATATATATATATATATATATATATATATATATATATATATATTAAACTTGTCTTGCATAAATACTAAGGTTTTCTTAGGTCAAAGCACCTAGCTAATCAATAATTAGATTTGTTTATTTTTCATATATAGATATTTTCGCTCTTTTTTTATAAGGCATAAGAATCTTTGTTTTTGAACCCTAAGTGTATAAGTGTATAAAGTATGCATATTTCATTAAGGTATAGATCAAGACTACATTACTTTTTCAATTTTTCTTCCTAACCTAAAAATCAAACAAATAATATTATTTTGACTAAGTATAAGAAATCCTAATTACGATTCTCTATACCTTAAAATTACCTCAATTTCTTATAAAAAATTGATCAAAATATAGATTTTCTTTTCAAAAAGTGTGTGTGTGTGTGTGTGTGTGTGTGTGTATATAATGTCATGTTAGAACTCTCCCCCATACCTATCTCATGCATTTCCCTCAATATATGAAAAAATGTATAAATGCATGAAATGGAATGTAAAAGAGGTAAAGTTACCGATACACTGGTCGAATAAACCCATAGCTTCGACCCATAGCCATTTCATTTACCAGCACCAACTCCAAGAAAGGTTTAAGGTGTTGACCATTTACCTTAAAGTCATTCCCATTCTTGGTGTCACTGATCTCTACAGCACCGTGTGGAAACACGGTCTTAACAACGAATGGCCTAGTTTATCTCGACTTTAGCTTTTCTAAAGAAAGATGAAGCCTAGAATTATAGAGTAAGACTTTTTGTCTGGGGACAAAAGTTTTTCTCATGATATGCTTATCATGAAAATTTTTAGCTTTATCTTTAGTGATCTTTGCCTAGTGATCTTTGCATTCTCATAGGCCTCATTTTTCAACTGCTCTAATTCAGAAATTTGTAATTTTTGAAGGTCACTGGTCTTGTCTAAATCGAAATTTACCTGCTTCATTACCCATAAGGCCAGGTGCTCTAACTCAACGGGCAGGCGACAAGCCTTCCTAAAGACTAACCTATATGAAGACATTCCTAGAATCGTCTTGAAAGCAATCCTGTAGGCCCATAAGGCATTTACAAGTTGGGTGGACCAATCTTTTTGATTTTAGCTCACAATCTTCTCTAAAATAAGTTTAATTTGTCTGTTGGAGACTTCTATCTGCCACTATTTTGAGGGTGGTAAGGTGTGAATAATTTGTGTGTTATGGTGTATTTTCACATAAGAGTTTCAAAAGTTCTATTGAGAAATGACTGCCACTGTTGCTAATAATAGTTCGTGGGGTTCCAAAACATGAGAAAATGTTCTCTTTCAAGAACTTGACAACAATCTTATTGTCATTAGTCTTGCTAGGAATGGTTTCTACCCATTTTGACACATAATCCATAACAACTAATATATATTGGTTTCGAAATAAGTTAGAAAAAGGACCCATAAAGTCGATGTCACAAACACCAAAGGATTTTATTTCTAGAATTGGGTTGAAGGGCATCATATTTCAATTTGAAATCCTTCCTACCTATTGTTGGCCCAAAGGCCTTCCACCCTAGTTTTGATGATGATTAACTCATGTAGTTATGTGTACTAATAATCTTGTGTTATTTAGTTTCAGATCATTATTCAAGTTATTAGTTGGTGAAAGCTTCCACACATCTTTCACATGTTGATTCAAGAGCCCGAGCGTCAAAGATCATATATAACACTTGCTCGGTGGATCAAGGAGTTTTGGATCGAGTCGGCTAGGAGATTGCGCACTACAAGAAGACTTCGGTACTATAGTTCAGTTTTGTGTTTAGATCCAAATTGTAAAGATTAGAATAGTATGATAATGCTCAAGTTCACAACACACACGTTTCATGTTTTGAATATTGGTTTTTGGTTTTTCGGTTTTAGGTTTAACCGATCTTGGTTTGCATGAATAGATAGATTCAAAACAAGTTTACATGGTTTAATCTATATATGATTTGTCCTATATACATGCATGCTTCAACTCTTAGACAAACTTAGTTTTGACTTACTTATTCATGTGTTTTATGTTTTGATATTTTTGACAAAACATACTTTGGAATTAATGACAAAAACATGGATATATATTTGTTTCATGTATATTGGATTTCTATCCATATGCATCATGCTTCAAAGTGTTTAAATATCATGTTTTTGTATTTGAAAGAGTTTTGGACAAAACGTATTTTCTATTCAAAATCCAAGTTTTAGAAAATACAGTTTTTGGTTTTTGGTAAAAATGATTAGACACAAAAATAGTTCATATTGATTGATATTTGAGCTAAACTTTTTACCACATGTTTATATATCAATGCAAAATGATAAACTATTTTTGGTGATTTTTAGAAAAGATAAAAGAATTTTCAAACATGTTTCTAACTTAGTTTTCTGTTCCAGGCTTCACCAGTCGACTAGTCTTCTGACCAAGTCGACTTGGCTGAAGTCGGTCGACCGGGTCGGTCGACCGACGTGCACAGAATTGTGCACGTTTGGCAGACCTTGGACGGTCGACCGGGTCTGAGAGCAGAGCTCTCTGTTGTTTGGGTCGACCGGTAGCTGCCAACGGGCAAAAATTGACCGTTGGACGGTCGACCGGACCGGTCGACCGGCAGGGTTATTTTGGCAAAATCTGCTGCCAACGGCTAGTTTCCAGATTTGCCTATAAATACCCCATTTGTGAGAGTTTTTCTCTAAGATTTTTTGTGCGAATTTTTTCTTACTCTCTGGTGTTTTCACAGCAATCAAAAAAGGTTTTGGATTCAAATTGAACAATATTTTTGGTGTTTTTATTAGGGTTTGAAAAATCAAAGAAAAGGGATTTTGGGAAAAGCTTTTGTTTGAACTTCACTATCTTCATTTCTATTATTTCCCAAAGATTTTCTTTGAGTTGCTGGTTTTAAATCCCTTGGTTTTCTCCACACTTGAGCTAAAATCTACTATCTTTTCTATAGGATTTTTGTGTGGGAGAAAGAGATTGTTTGTGGTTGTTGCTTGAAACCACTAAGTAGAAAGAAGTTGTTTGTGGTTGTTGTTTAGACCACCAAGTTAAAAACCCAATCTTTGTTTGGCTTTGTGCCTTGGGTTGTATCCCTCAAGTTGTGAGGTGATCCTTGTGTTTGCTTTGTGCTAATCCCTCGGGTTGTGAGGTGATTGTTTGTTGGATTGGAGCTTGCCTCAAGGAGGAGGTTGTGGTTGTAAAGAGAGGAGTTGGGTACTCCTTGTAAGAGTCCTAGGTGGACTAGCTAGTGGATTGAAAATCCTTCGTGTGTCGAAGGCGGGGATGTAGAGCTGGGTGCTCGAACCTCGAAACATATCTTGTTGTTTGCGCTTGATCCATTGACTCTCTCTCTCTCTCTCTCTCTCTCTACTTTGTGCCTTGCAAATATTCATATTGTGCATTCATAATTGCTTGGCTTGGTTGTATGTGCATCATTTGTTGATTGCACTTGAGTGTATTGCATTTAGTTTTTAAATTCCGCATTAAGTTAACTAGATTAGCATAATCACCTATTCACCCCCCCTCTAGGTGATCTTTCAATTGGTATCAGAGCTAGCGCTCCTGATATTTAGGTTTAACCACCTAGGAGTGAGATCTTGATTTGCTAATCTTCATTTGCATTGTTCATTTGCACTCATTTAGTTTGCACTCATGGATAGCCCTCCTATGTTTGACCATATTAGACTTGATGTTTGGAAGGCCAATATGAGTAGCCATTTGAAAAGACTAAGACATCTATTTATCAAGCCTCCACTATGGAATCATTCCCCAAAGTAGCAAGCATAAGAAGGCAAATGCATTAGCACTTAGAGCACTTAGAGCATCTCTTAGTGAACATCTTTTACCGGTGTTTGATCGTTATGACTCGGCTTTTGCAGTTTGGAGCTTATTGACGTCTCCCGAGCTTCCAAGGATTATCAACAAGATGAGGAGATCTATGAGAGAAAAGTCCGAAGAGCGTTGCCTCATGGTCCAAGGGAATAACTCCCTTGAGGTACAATTGGATTCTCAATTAGATAATAGCTCTAGTTCCTATTGCCATGGTTGTTTTGAAGTTCAAACATTGAATTTGGAACTTGCTCAAAAGCTTGAAAATTTATTGGAAAAACACAATCTTTTGAAAGAGGACAACCTTGTTTTGAAAAATGAATTAAAGGATTTGTGTTCTAATTTTGAATCGGTTTTGCAAGAGAAGGAAGAGATCACTAGTGAACGTGACTCACTAAGATCTCAACTAGACCTTGCCCTTGATGAGATTGAGATTTTGAAAAACAAAAATGATTGTAATGATGTTGTGAAAAACAATGAGGTTTTATCTTCTAAATTGGATTTTGTTTTAAAAGATAACCTTGTTTTGAAAAACAAAATTGATTCAATTACAAAAGAATTGGATTTAGTTTTAAAGAAAAATGAATCTTTGAAAATTGAAATTGATTCTCATGTGTGCCATGCTAGTATAGCTTCTTCTTCTTCTAGCACACCTATTGCATGCTCCACTTTATCTTCCACTATTGAAAATGATATAAATGTTTTGAAGAAAAGTGTTGAATGTTTGGGCTCCACTTTGAGCCAATGCACATTGAATCATTCACGTTTGGAAACCTTGGTTCGCAAGAAACAAGGTCCATCTTTGCATGCACACTCTACACGGCATACACATGCTTTTCACGGACACAACCATAACATGTATGCTCATGTGTACACATGTACACATTGTGGTCGAAAAGGCCACCTTGCTAGATTTTGTTATGATCGTGTTTATCATGAAAATTTAGCAACTAATCTTGTTTGGGTTAGAAAAGATACTAACCCCCGTGGACCCAAAAGGAAATGGGTACCAAAGACCACCTCTATGCTTTTTGATGTAGGTGGGAGCTCTCGCATCACGTGAGAGTATTGGTGCCTTGAGGTGGATGCGTTCTAAGCTTAAAAGAGAACCATTTGGATGCTTCACTCTCAAGGAGATTTGGTGGGAGGACCACCGTGGTTTGGAGAACTAGAGATGCACCTTCATCGGTTTTGGTATCATTCTCTAACTCCCGTTTTTATTATGCATGCTTTTCATGTTCATCTATTCATAGCATGTCTTGGTTTATTGTTCATTATGTTTATGACATGTTGATTAGATTAGTGTTATACATGTTTAGTTACTTGAGCACCCATGTTTTATATGGATCTATATTTAGTGTTCTCACCTTGTTTAAACTAACATGTATGCCCTAGATCTAATGCACATGCATTTACATAATGACCATTTGGATGTTTATAATTTTTGCTTTGTTGAATCATGTTTATTGTTTCATGATTAGTATGATTTTTGCCATGTTTATTAGACTTATGCTTTACATGATTAGTTGTTGAGACACCCATGTTTAGTATGGACCCATATTTGTGTTCTCCTTATGTTTTAGCTATCATGTTAATCATAGATCTAATGCACATGTCTTAGTCATGCTAATCATATGGTTGACTATGATTCCTTGTCTTAATAATTCATGTTTTGATTATCATGTTTATCATGTTGGGTTATGAATCCCGGTTTATGCTTAATGATTTGATTACTTATTTAGATGTTAGTTTTCATTAAGACTAGAATTTATACTTGCACATGTAGTGGGACACAAATAAATCTTTATATATGTTTGTGCTTGGATGCTCATTTGTACCCATTAAATGTGCTAGTATAGCCTAGTTTTGATGATTCATGCATTTTAAACTTGTATTCCTATTTTTGGATTTTGTGTATGAGTTTTTATTTCATGTATATGTTTATTTTGCCAAACCTTAAGTTATACATGTATACCCTTTGAGTCATTTACCTTTCATGCAAATCTATATATATATGGACTCAAATGTGTTTAGGGATATGTATGTATACTTATTGTGTTGACAATTCATACATATACCTTGAAATGAAATTAGTTTTGGTGAAAATTTAGTTTTCTTGATTTCGTGTTTATTTGTTTAACTTCATGTATATGTCCATCTTGTCCAAACCATCATTTATACTTATACATTCTTGAGCCACATGTCTTCATGCATATACTTTTGTGGACTCATTATGTTTAGGATATGTATTATACTTTAGTTTGTACATGACATACATATGCCTTGAAGTTCATATCGTTTGGATGAATTTCATGTTTTCAAGGAATTTCATATGAGCCTAATTGAATATTTCATGTTGATATGTGTCACATTATACTTGTACACTCACTTTATTAGTTTACTCATGATTTGTTTTCATGAGAATTTGATATGAGCTTTATGACTTTGAGTGTTTAGTGATCATGTGATTTACATGTGTTTCATGAAAAACAATTTTGTTTTATTCCTTTCTTGAAAGATTTCGTACTAGTTTTAAAAGTTTTTCCTATAACTAGTTCGTATTCTTCACTATGGTAGAGATTTTCAAACAAAACTTACTTTCAAACCTATTTTTGAAAACCCCTACCCTCTATGAGAGGATGGATGGGAGATCATGTTCATGCATGCTTTAAAATGAAAATCATTTATAACTTGAACCATGATTGGGAGGCTAGATAATATGAGATATACATTTGATATTATTGTTATTTTAATTGGTATCATTTAATTCTTTCAATTGGTATCAATCTTGACATTTCTTGTATACTCATATGTGTTTGTATGTATGTATGCTTTCATTCCAAGAATATCAATTTCTATTGGTATCTATCTTTCATACATATATATGTTTTATTTGTGCTTATTATATCCCTATATCCTTAAGCACAAAATCTTGTTTATGCTAGTGCTTGAGCTTCAATTTTGTTTCAATTGATTATTTTTAAATTGGTATCAAGCCTATGCATCATTTTAGTTGGTATTTCATAAAGGGAGAGAAAATTTGATTTTGTCTTTCAATTGGTGATTTCTCAATTGGTATTTGATTCCCACTCCCTTACTTTATGATTGAAAATTTCAAATTGGTATCATATGTTTAAAATGAAAATGATTTACAATTGGTATCAATAATTTTTGTTTAGACATTCAAAATTTATTATGTTTAATATTAATTGGTATCAAGATTTTTCATGTGTTTTGTTTAAAATTGGTATCAATATTTTTCTTGTTTGTTTCCTTTCAATTGGTATCAAGATGCTACTCTTTGACATATTTTCAATTGGTACCTTAATTGATTGTCACCACTAATTGGTTTTGTTTTTGTTTTAGACAAAAAGAGGGAAAATATTATTTTTTTTATTCGTTGTGTCGAACAAAAAGGGGAGATAAATTTGTTGAGTTGGTTTTGCTTTTACCCCTTATTAAAGATTGATTCCTTGTATTACAAAAAAAAAGGAAAGAAGATTTTATTTTGTTTTGGTTTTTACCCCTTTGTTGATGATTGACAAAAAGGGGGAGAAGAATTTGGTTTATATATGCATGTTTTTGTTTTACATATATTAAGTTTAATTTAGTTTAATTTTAATTGGTATCTAAAGCATGTTTTGTAATTGGATGTTGTGTAATTGGTATCTAGAGTGTAATTGGTATCTAGAGCATGTTTTGTTTTAAACATTTCATTGGAATTGGTATCTAGAGCAAGTTTTGTGTTTGAACATTTCATTGGTATCTAGAACCCTTTATTGTTTATGCATAGATATGCATGTTTCATGATTCATGTTTAAGAGCCTTCATTGCACATTCATTATGTCTATTTGGTTATGCATGAGTTTAGGGGGAGCTTCTTTGAAGCTTAACTTTAATCCATGCATATATAACTCCATGAGTTTTGTCATCATCAAAAAGGGGGAGATTGTTGGCCCAAAGGCCTTCCACCCTAGTTTTGATGATGATTAACTCATGTAGATGTGTGTACTAATAATCTTGTGTTATTTAGTTTCAGATCATTAATCAAGTTATTAGTTGGTGAAACCTTCCACACATCTTTCACATGTTGATTCAAGAGCCCGAGCGTCAAAGATCATATATAGCACTTGCTCGGTGGATCAAGGAGTTTTGGATCGAGTCGGCTTGGAGATTGCGCTCTACAAGAAGACTTCGGTACCATAGTTCAGTTTTGTGTTTAGATCCAAATTGTAAAGATTAGAATAGTATGATAATGCTCAAGTTCACAACACACACGTTTCATGTTTTGAATATTGGTTTTTGATTTTTCGGTTTTAGGTTTAGCCGATCTTGGTTTGCATGAATAGATAGATTCAAAATAAGTTTACATGGTTTAATGTATATATGATTTGTTCTATATACATGCATGCTTCAACTCTTAGACAAACTTAGTTTTGACTTACTTATTCATGTGTTTTATGTTTTGGTATTTTTGACAAAACATACTTTGGAATTAATGACAAAAACATGGATATATATTTGTTTCATGTATATTGGATTTCTATCCATATGCATCATGCTTCAAAGTGTTTAAATATCATGTTTTTGTATTTGAAAGAGTTTTGGACAAAACGTATTTTCTATTCAAAATCCAAGTTTTAGAAAATACAGTTTTTGGTTTTTGGTAAAAATGATTAGACACAAAAATAGTTCATATTGATTGATATTTGAGCTAAACTTTTATCACATGTTTATATATCAATGCAAAATGATAAAACTATTTTTTGTGATTTTTAGAAAAGATAAAAGAATTTTAAACATGTTTCTAACTTAGTTTTCTGTTCCAGGCTTCACCAGTCGACTAGTCTTCTGACCAAGTCGACTTGGCTGAAGTCGGTCGACCGGGTCGGTCGACCGACGTGCACAGAATTGTGCGCGTTTGGCAGACTTTGGACGGTCGACCGTCCGGGTCGACCGGGTCTGAGAGCAGAGCTCTCTGTTTGTTTGGGTCGACCGGTAGCTGCCAACGGGCAAAAATTGACCGTTGGGCGGTCGACCGGACCGGTCGACCGGCAGGGTTATTTTGGCAAAATCTGCTGCCAACGGCTAGTTTCCAGATTTGCCTATAAATACCCCATTTGTGAGAGTTTTTCTCTAAGATTTTTTGTGCGAATTTTTCCTTACTCTCTGGTGTTTTCACAGCAATCAAAAGAGGTTTTGGATTCAAATTGAACAATATTTTTGGTGTTTTTATTAGGGTTTGAAAAATCAAAGAAAAGGGATTTTGGGAAAAGCTTTTGTTTGAACTTCACTATCTTCATTTCTATTATTTCCCAAAGATTTTCTTTGAGTTGCTGGTTTTAAATCCCTTGGTTTTCTCCACACTTGAGCTAAAATCTACTATCTTTTCTATAGGATTTTTGTGTGGGAGAAAGAGATTGTTTGTGGTTGTTGCTTGAAACCACTAAGTAGAAAGAAGTTGTTTGCGGTTGTTGTTTAGACCACCAAGTTAAAAACCCAATCTTTGTTTGGTTTTGTGCCTTGGGTTGTATCCCTCAAGTTGTGAGGTGATCCTTGTGTTTGCTTTGTGCTAATCCCTCGGGTTGTGAGGTGATTGTTTGTTGGATTGGAGCTTGCCTCAAGGAGGAGGTTGTGGTTGTAAAGAGAGGAGTTGGGTACTCCTTGTAAGAGTCCTCGGTGGACTAGCTAGTGGATTGGAAAATCCTTCGTGTGTCGAAGGCGGGGATGTAGAGCTGGGTGCTTGAACCTCGAAACATATCTTGTTGTTTGCGCTTGATCCATTGACTCTCTCTATCTCTCTCTTTACTTTGTGCCTTGCAAATATTCATATTGTGTATTCATAATTGCTTGGCTTGGTTGTGTGTGCATCATTTGTTGATTGCACTTGAGTGTATTGTATTTAGTTTTTAAATTCCGCATTAAGTTAACTAGATTAGCATAATCACCTATTCACCCCCCCTCTAGGTTATCTTTCACCTATTTGGTATTTAGGGCACGTCTTGCAAAGTTATGAGCATCTTGAACAAAGTGAGTCAATAGAACTCACTTTGTAGCACTTTTTCAGCAGTTCTGCAGGGATCAAAGTATTCACCGTATGCAAGTTCGTGACAAAAGAGCAGAACACTCTTAATTTTCTCTTCGAGAATGCATCTCCTAATGATTTGGTTGGAAGAGTACTTGAAAAGATATGGTTCCTCGCAAAAAAAAAAATACCAGACTTGATATAAGAACCAATATACATCCTGTTTCGACCACTGAGATGAAATTTGGTTTGTGACTAAGTAGTTCACTATACGGCAAATCAAGATTTCCTAAAGGCAACTAAAAGTTGTTTAGCAGGAAAGTCATCATTGATGGGTAATTCGTTGCATGGAGAATTTGAGATGCACGAGAGATGATCAACAACGACATTTACTATGCCTTTCTCATCTCGAATCTCGAGATCAAATTCTTGAAAAGCAAGATCCAATGAATTAGTTAGGTCTTAGCATTTTCTTGTCATAATGTTTCTTAGCGCAGAATGATCGGTGAAAATGGTGGTTCTTGACCCAAGTAGGTAGGGATGAGATTTCTCTAATGCAAATACTATAGCCAAGAGTTCCTTTTCGGTTGTAGTGTAATTCAATCGCGCATCATTGAGAGTCCTACTTGAGTAATAAATCACGTGCTGCTTGTTATCAAGGTGCCGTCCTAAGACAACGCCTATAGCAAATTCAAAGCGTCGCACATGATTTCAAACAGCTTTGACCAATCCAGTGGAAAAATGATTGGTGCAGAAATAAGCTCATTCTTTAGCTTCTCTCAAGCATTAAGATATCCACTATCAAAAGTGAAAGGCACGTCCTTAACTAAAAGGTTAGTTAAGGGTCTAGTAATTTTACAAAAAGTCTTAATGAACCTACGATAAAAACCGGCGTGTCCTAAGAAGAATCAAATGTCTTTGATATGTTTCGGTTTAGGGAGCTTAGCTATGACCTCAATCTTGGTTTTATCCATTTCAATTTTCATTTTTTGAAATTTCATGGTCCAAGACAATTCCATGTCGTACTATGAGTGGCATTTCTATCAATTAAGTGTCAGATTTTTCTCAACATAACGTTGGAGGACGAGTTCGAGATGGTGAAGACATTGATCTAATGAGTCTCCATAAATGGAGAAATCATCTATGAAAATTTCTAAGAATCATTCTACCATGTCAGAGAAAAGACTCAACATGCAATGTTGAAACGTTACTGGGGTATTGCACAGGCTGAAAGGCATTCGGTGATAAGCAAATGTCCCAAATGAATATGTGAACATGGTCTTCTCTTGATCCTCCAGAGCTATGGGAATCTAATTATACCTTTAGTAACCATCTAAGAAATAGTAATACTCATAGTCAGCTAAACATTCAAGTATTTGGTTAATGAAGGAAAGCGGAAAGTGGTCCTTACGAGTTGCAGTGTTTAATTTCTTATAGTTAATACAAACTCAAATTTTCATGGGAATCTGAGTTTGGATCAACTCTTTATTCTCGTTTTCCACCACAGTGAAACTAGATTTCTTCGGAACCACATGGACAGGACCTTTTTTGTAATGGTCTTAGATTTAACCACATTCACTAAACCTCTAACAACAAAGCAGGATATGTAAGAATTCATCAAATGATCGTTCAAATTTTCGACAACATTTTCTTTGGAACTCGCCACTTGACCGAATACAATATGCATAAATTAGGGCATTCAAGGCTCATCTTCAATCTTAATAACATTCATAATATATATACATGTATCATCCAAGCAACACCCACGCATTTAAAAATCGATAATCCTATCAATACAAGATAAAGTCTTGGCTTTCCATGATACCATCTCCAACAAAGCATGCCCAACAAGAATACATACAACACTATTAAGATAGTTCATAAGGATCCATCAAGTTAAGCTTACAAAAAATTCTTACACAAAAGGGGCAAATTACACTTCATGAGTTTCCATCACTTGACGTTGTACCATTCTTAAAGATCATATACACGTGAACATGTTTTTCCCTTTCACTTATTTGCATAAAGGCTTACCATTATATCATATATTTATATATCAGAGGAAGGGGATGGACGGGAGCCGGTAGGAGAGGGAAGACAGTGTTATTGTGTTATGATATATTTATATATATGCTTATATCATGGAGGAATGGGCAGGACTAGAGCCGGTAGGAGGGGAAAGATGGTTTAATTTTCATATATTTATACAACGGAGGATGGGGCAGGGCGGGAACCAGTAGGAGGGAAAGACGGAGAATCTCACACTTTACTTATAATTTGTATATGCATATGAATCATGTATGGTATGTACCCATTAAATATTTTTTTGAAAAGTGTGATGTGATTGTATTATTGAATTACTTGAACATATAAATAATATTCGTAGAAGTATGACGTGATACTGTATTACGGGATAGATAACTATATATCAGATTGGAAGTATGTTTGATATGCTCTGTATATATTAAATGAGACACATGGATGATGTGTGCAGCGAGTACATAAGATGAATTCATGCATAAATTAAAAATAACTGAGTGAGTATGCTATTACAACTCATAAACCATGTAATCTGCGGCAGAGAAACTAAAGAAAGTTAAAGAGAATCAATTACTATAAAATTAGACTTCCACACAGACTATATAGAGAATGGTGTTGATTATTCATTATAATATATTGCTTTTTCCTTTTTCTTTTTGTCCATCCATACTTGCCGTAGTTGTTGAAGAAAAATCTGCTTCTTATTATTTGTGTTTCCTTTCCTTGATACTCTTCTGACTCTCTCTCATTGAGCTGTTGAGCTCCCCCTTCTAGTTTCATGTTTTTTGGGTCACGACGAGATGAGGCCCAGCTTAACTTTGGACATTTGCTAGGAATTCCTTTAAAAATGAAAATATTGTATAATATTCATTGTAAATGTTTCTTATTGTATATATTCATAACTTTATTCGATTTGTATTTATAAACAAGTATTAGATTGTGGGATGGATTGGTGTAGAGAGGAACTTACTTGTGATATTCATGATGAGTCAAATTATATAGATAGTACTGCATTATTTTATAGAGGCCGAGAGGGGTACTCTCCAGCATATGTCATTTTATTTTCATGTAAGAAGGTGATGTCAAGACGAAATATTATTATGACTGCGTGGGTGATTGTTGAGTTTGATTTATGTAATTGGATTGAGATAAGCCCTGTAGGTTGATGTTGATATATCTTGTATTTTGGACAAGTGACAAATACAAGGGAGATGCTTCCGAAATTTTCAAGAAATTAGAGATGAATTTGATAATCCGTTAAGTAATAAGGATTTATTATGAAAATTGAGGATACTAGAAACTGGAACCGTTACATCATACAACCTTAATAAATTTCGAACCAAGGGGCTGGTAATTCCCGATCATCGACTCGCCTTGCATGGCATACTGCCTGATGATCCCAAGAAAGTGGCTCCTGTTCAATGAAGATCTACTTGATTCTACTATAATGCAATGGTAAAGACGTTGTACCGCCATTCATATGACAGTTACTTCTTCGTTGTCTATCCAATTCGAAGGCACAAAAAGTACTTAAGAGGCCCATGATGGCATATGTTGCGCTCACCAACTAGGTCTAAACCTCAAAGACCAACTGCACCGACTCGACTACTATTGGCCAACTATAATCGCCGATGCAGTCAAATACGGGAGAAGGTGTAAGGCTTGTCAAATTCATGCAAATTTCATACACCAATCCCTGGAGCTACTCCACCCCATAGTCACTTCATGGCCAATTGAAGCATGAGGAATCGATATTGTAGGACCTATTAGTCCTCCTTCGATAAAAGGTCATCATTTCATCCTTACGATAACCAATTACTTCTCAAAATAGGCAGAAGCTGCACCACTCCATAGAAGTTAAACTGCTAACGTGGTTAACTTCATCAAACACCATGTCATCCATTGATTTGGTGTCCCTAGGCGGATCATCCATGAAAATGGTCTGCAGTTTGCAAGTCAATCTTTCTATCAGTTCTATGATAAGTACCAGATTGAGAATGTGATTTCAACTGCTTACAGCCTTGCTGCCAACAGATTAGCAGAAGCGTTCAATAAGACAATCATTGAACTCCTCAAAATATTCATCTCTTCAAGTAAATGAGATTGAAATCATAAGCTTAGTAAATGTCTTTGGGCCTATCGGATGACGGTCCGAACTCTGACAGGCAATATGCCTTTCTCTCTAGTCTACAGATGTGAAGTAGTCATTCACATTGCCCTCAAACCAAGATGACAGAAGGAGATAATGGTCATTTATGTCTCCAAAAGCTGCAAGCATTGGATGAGAAGTGACTAGGAGCTTAACAGTGCATTGAGTGTACCAAGCTCGAATCTCGAAGGCCTTCAACAAAATGGTCAAGGAGGGAGCCTTTCAGAAAGGAGATTTGGTCTTAGCTGTCAGGTGACTTATGGTCATGACACATAAGACTAAGGGCAAATTTCAAACCTAACTGGGAGGGATCTTTCATGGTAGAGACAGTCTACTCGAATTGAACATACCGTCTAGCAAATTTAAACGGTGACTCGCTCATAATACCGATTAATGGCAAGTTTTTGAAGAAGTACTATCCCCGATCACGTTAATACTATATCTCTGATCAAAGAAGTATTGTACATGACCACGTTAATATTAAACCTTTGGTCATTAAAACAGACTTATCTTATTGTTTCTTCTCCAAAGAAGCCCTTTCCCCAAATGGAATCATTTTCATCTTCACTTCTGGGACACTGGTCGAGGAAAATGATTGGACTCTAGCCATATTTTGAAGTTGAGCATGCTTAAAACGGCGATTTTATGCGCTCTTTTTCCTGATCATTTCTCTCGATCCAAAAGGATGGCGACTTTTCAATATATAATAGTGGCATCTCTCCAGTCATCCCTCACCTCTGACACTCGGCGAGTCACGATTCATCTTATGACGACCTCGATTGAACCAAGTTCATTGAAGAAAGTTCGTGACACATCTCAGCGGAACTTTTTCACTATTTTCACATTCATATCTGAATTCGGTGATCAGCTGCAAACTTAAGTCTTGGCCATGATGAACATAAAATGAAGTTTCATTAGGAATCTTGATTTAGTCGATAAATTCCCGCAGAGCTCATGTTCCATGTCTTGATTTGACGGCCAACTGAGAACAAGAATCTCGTACTTCATCAGAAATTTTAACTTACTCAAAAAATTCCCCACGAAGTTTATTCTTAACTCTTTAATTTTCAGGAGATTTTAGAGATCACCAGTGGACAACAAAAAGGTTCACTTCAAATGGCACGATCCGAAGCCTTTGGTAAATAAGGCTAGAGGAAAATATTGGCTTTTAAGCCCAATATAAAATCCTATATAACTCATCATGCTAAGGGGAATAGCATGGCTAGCCTAACTCAAATGATAGTTGGTAATGACAAACCAAATTCATCGACAGCTGAGGGTTTGCTAAAAATCCTAAGGGACTTGATCCCGTTTGATTTCTCCAAAAGCCTCTACCAATTCTCTTCCATGGAGTGAAAGATCCACAAAGCAAATAAGTCATGTTGAAGGTTTTACCTCTGACTTTCCCTTCATTTTAGGAGTATTTTCCTGTTCTCCAACCGGATTTCTTTAATCCCTAAAATAAATTTTAGGAGCACTGTCTCCTATTCCCCGGCAGAATTCTCTAGCAATATTTTTACATTTTGTAAAGAACGATCAATTCCATCAAAGTCTCTTGCCAATTCATGTCCATGAAATGGAAGGACCATATCAAACTGTAATTATTTTCCCAACAAAATGACCTACAGATCAAGCCTATCAAGCTAACATTAGACCTCTGACAGTAACACCTTTGAATATCCCAGGAAGATCCTGCTAATATCCCCAGCAGATTGAAACTCTACCTGTCATTCTCCTCCACAAAATGGCAAGCCCACTCAAATTGTTGTTACATTAACAACACATTAACCCTTGTTAAGTTAACATTAAACCTCTGACAAGTCACTCTGGTAAATCCTTAAGCGGAGAATTTGTCACGATCACTTAAGGCAAAATTCTAATTCCCCAACAAGGAATTTGCATCCTATCTCCCCCAGCTTGATTGTCATGTTAACATTATACCTCTGAGAATTTTTCAAAGCATAGGATTCCTTTTAACTCCCTAGCGAGGTTTTTTTACAGATTCCCCTCGGAGTCTTTTCAGTTCCCAATGGACTCTTTAGTTGTCATGTTAATATTATACCTCCGACAATTTCTTTCAAAACTCCTCCAAGGAACGCAATATTTCCTACGTAGTATCAAATCACATTCTCTAGTGGAATAACTTTTTTGCCATCATGTCTAGTGCATCATCTCTTAATGACAAGACTCTAAGCTTGGTGGCTTCTCAATCGGTTATGTCCATGCTACTTCTGAACCGACAGATAGCTAAGTCCTATCTCCTAGTCCAATAGGGACTACTCTTTTGCCATTATGTCCAGTTCATCGTCTCTGAACGGCAGGGCCTGAATCTGATATTTCTTAGTCGATCATGTCTAATTTATCACCTCTGAACTGACAGGTGTCCAGATCTTTCCCTTTTTATGGTACTCAAACCGTCATGTCCAGCCTTCATCTCTGAACTGACAGATAACCAAGTCTCACCTTTCTTTATTGTTATGTTTAGTTTATCACCTCTGAACGATAAAGCTCTGAATTCAGAAGTTTCTCAATTAGTCATGTCCAGTCCATCACCTCTCCGATCGATGTCTGGATTTCATCTTCCACTCCCTTGTAGACTTTCCTTTGTTGTCATGTCCAGGGCATCACTTTGAACAACAAATACTCCAAGTTTGGTAACCTTAATCGGTCATGTCCAGTCCATCACCTCTGAACCGACGAATATCTAATCTCACTTTTCTTTGTCGTTACGTCCAGTTTGTCGCCTCTGAATGATAAAATTTTGAGTCTGATAATTCCAACCTGTCACATCCAGTCAGTCAACTCTGAACAGACGAATTATTAGACCTGCCCTTCTTTTATCCCTAATGGATCCTCTTTCCTAGACTAATTCTATCATGTTCAAAATTAGTCTTGGTTTTGGTTTTAATTCCTTCAGGAATTTCACGTGGTGATATCTCACCTTCTTAAGTTTTTTCCAAAGAATTTACATGTTAGAGTTTTCTTATGTGAAAACTTAAAAGCAAACATGTTAGAGTTTTTTCTCATATGGAAAACTTAAAGGTAAACACGTTAGAGTTTTTCTCATATGGAAGACTTAAAAGCAAAGAGTGAAGAAAAAGAAGTGCAAAAGCGTCAAGTCACATTAAATGACTAAACGACAAGCTAAAAATCAGACATCGAAGTTATTTTAGCTTTGCTCGGACGCGAACCTGATCTTTGCTCGAAGCCTTATCTTTGCTCCGCCGTGAGCTCATTATTATCTTCACAGAAGGATTGTCTAGCTCTGCTAAGAGCTTGTATCTTGGCTCCACTATGAGCTCCTTATTATCGTCGCAAAAGAGTTGTCTAGCTCTGCTGAGAGCTTATCCTTAGCTTTTCCTGAAACTTCATCTTCTAACTCTGCTGAGGGCTCATTTCTTAGGGAATTCCTAGGTTAAGCCAGTTCGGTTGCCTAGTTCAGTGCACATTTGCACCCAATGGATCTCCTAACCTAAAATAATGCCAAAAGTTAGGTCTCAGGTTTAGCTTCAAAGTGTTCCAGAATCTGTACCAATCCATTATAGATTCGCGAAACTTTGAAGGGAGTTTTGTTGACACCCAAAAAGACGAACTCCCAGACAACACTTTAACCAGTCCAAATGATGTCTAACTTGTTGACATATTTAAAAGACAAGTCATAGACAGGCTGAAGACCTGTCCATCCCTGATGGACAAACCAGTGATTTGGACTCCACTGATCCAATAAAACAGACAGTGAGCCAAATGTGTCTTCTGAAGAAATCCCAAGAGGCTAACTCCCAGATTTACTACAAGCTTTATTTTAACTTCGCAGTAAGCTCGTATAGCTTCACTGCTAGCTCATCTCTTAGCTTCGCGTGAAGCTCTTCATAGCTCTAGTGAGAGCTATCTTTTAGCTCCGCTGTGGACTCATTATCTAACTTCGCTGCAAGCTCAGCACTTACTTTGCAGCAAGTTATCCTTTGGCTCCGCTGTGGGCTCATGTTTCAGCTTCTCTTGAAGCTTAGCTCGGCTATGGACTTTTATGGTCATTTTGGACCAATTAAATCTCAGCACGAGATTAATATGATTAAGATTATATCAGGAAGTTAATCGCCCTGATCCTTTCGGTCCTCAAATCAGCTGAGAGATTCACAGGAAATCCCTCAATCAATTGGAGCAATTCAAGGGATTGGTGTAACAACCCGAAGGCAACTGGTTGATTAACTTCGCGCGCATGTTTCTAGCTTTGTTGAAGCTGTGTTTAGCTTTGTTGCGAAGCTATTCTTCAGAAGTGACGCTAGATTTACTCAATCTATTTGCTGATTTTTAGGGAGCAGTTACACCTTATAAATCCTATAAAGATAGCCCACTGGAAGGAGGGGCTTAAGGCTAAATTTTTCCCCCATCAAAAGCTAGAGGCTGAAGATTCTGGCTGATCTTTTCAGAGAGATTATTCTCTAATCTTTCAAGCTCTTTTAGAGAACTTTACTTCTCTTCCAGGGTGCTAATACCTTCACGATTTTTCTTTCTCAGATGATTCCCCGAACCAGGCGAGAAGAAAATCCTTAGGCAAAAGACTCGAAGACTCAATTACTCGTATCGTCAACGAAACAAAGTAGTCGCATGCTTACCAGACTTTCACCAGCGCACTTCCCCAGAAATTCTAGAAGAGGGTTCTTGTAATCTTATTTTTTTACTTGTAATTCTCTTCGACTACTTGTAAAGTTTTCCCACGCTCAAATCAAATGAAAAACAACAACTATTGCCAATAATATCTGAATAGATGCTTGACTTCAGGATAGAAGATCTCATTGTAATCAATACCCTCCTTTTGAGTTTATCTCTTGGCAACTAACCTTGTCTTGTACTGCTCATTGTCCTTCTTGCGAAAGACCCATCTGTAACCTATTGCCTTTAAGTCCTTTAGAAGGTTGACTAATGTCCATGTTTGGTTTCTATCCAAAGACTCCATTTCCTGCTCCATGGCTGTAATCTACTTGTCATGGTCATCTGCCTCGATCACTTCTTGTAACTATCAGGATTACTTTTTTCTGTTACTAATACGAAAGAGACACGATCATCTCCTAGGCATACCTAGTTGGTGGCACTGTAACTCTGACTGACTGCCTCAGCAGTCTAGGTTGCTCTTGAGTAGCCTCCTGTTCATCTTCATCTGAATCTGAGGAGTCCTCTTCTGATCCTTCAGGCATTTTAGGGCTCTCTAAGAACTCAACTTTCTTTTTTTGAGTGTCTACCGAACTGTCTGAAGCTCCACCTTTCGCTTTATCCTCTGTCTCTGACTTTTCTTGTAACATTGATTCTTCATCAAAGACCACATCTCTGCTGATAAAGGTACTTCTTGTCTTAGAATCCCAAAGTCTGAAACCCTTGACTCTTTTGGTGAACTCAATGAAGATACACTTCTTAGACTTGGACTCCAGTTTGTTCCTTTTTCTGACTATCAGCCAAACTATTTGCTGGGCAACCGATAATTTATAAGGTCGTATAGTCCATAGATTCTCCTCGCCATATCTCCTCTGGGATATGAAGATCAATAGATGTTGATGGTGATATGTTTACCAGATAACTCGCATGATTCATTGCCTCTGCCCAAAATCCTTCGACATGTCAGCCTGTAATCTGATACTGCGGGCATGCTCTGTAAGTGTCCAATTCATGCGCTCTGCTATTTCATTCTATTTTGATCACCCTAAAATACTTAGCTGGTGTTCGATGCTCTTTCTTGCTAAGTAATCTTTGAATTCTTTGGAGGTATACTCGCCTCCATTATCGGACCTCAAGACTTTCACCTTCCGCCCTGTCTGATTTTCCACTATAGTTTTTCATTCCTTAAACTTTTGAAATGCTTTTTATTTCTGCTTCAAGAGGTAAATCAAACTTTTCTCAAAAAATCATGTATGAAAGTAATACAGTACCGAGCACCCCCAATGGATGCTTCTAGAGAAGGCCCCCATACATTCAAGTGTATGAAATCTAGCAAGCCCTTTGTCTTGTGCTGTGATGTAGAGAAAACTACTCCATGTTGCCCACCCATGATGCAAAATTTACAAAGATTAAGTTTACATTATTTGATACTCGATAGAGCACTCCTTTTGTGTAGGGTTTGAAGACCTCGCTCGCTCATGTGTCTAAGATGTATGTGCCAAAGTCTTGTAGTATCCTCCTTCTCCGTTGTTGCTGAAGCATCACCAACAATAATGCGTCATGTCAACTTGTACAAGTTTGCTATCTATTCTCATTTAAGAATCATCATCGAGTCAAGTAACCAAGCATCTGAATATTTATCTTTTTCTGACTCAGCCGTTAAGATATCACATGAATCCTGATCTATTTCTTTGACAACCCTGACTTGATCTGACTTTCCACTAATACTCGCCTCATCAGAATCCTTACAGTCTTTCCTCTTCAACCTCTCCTTGAATTTCATACAATTTTTCTTAATGTGACCAGTTTCTTGTAAAAAGAGCCAAACAAAAATGCTAGAAGCCTCTGGATCCTTCTGGGTCCCCTATTCTTTGATCTTCCCCTCTGGCCCTTGACAACCAATCCTGAGGCCTACTCCATAGAATCTATCTTCTTCATCAGCTCATTGTTCTGGAGAATCTGCCTGACATATTCTAACTCTAAAGTTTCCATACCATACATGATGGTGGTCGCCAAGTGGTCATAACCTGATGAAAGATAAGAGAGTAACAGAAGAGATTTGTCTTCTTCTTCTAACTTAACCTCTAGAGCTAACAAGTCACTTAAAATTCTATTAAAAGCATTGAGATATTGTAGAATAGGCGTACCTTCCTTCATCCGAAGGCAGCTTCTTTAGAAGAGCTTGTTTAACAAACTCTTTATCATGTAAAGGCTCTCTAGCCTATACCAAAGACCAGTAGTTGTCTCCTCATTCATCACATTATAGAGGACTTCATTTGACAGATATAATATGATTGTCGCATTTGCGCGGAAGTCGATGTCGTTCCACTCATTATCCTCCATCATCGATGGTTTCTTCTCAATACGAAGCAGGGCCTTGTGTGTGCCCTCCTTCACAAGTAATGATGTTACTCGCATCTTTCACAACAGGAAGTTGGACTTCCCATTAAATTTCTCCACCTTGAACTTGGTTGTCGTGGTCATTTTGCTAGCCATCACTCTGATATCGATTATTGTTATATATCACTAATCAAACAATAGAGAAACACTGAGTTGAAGACTCGACAATGAAAGTAGAAGCGTAGAAGAACTAACACTAGAAAGCAATTGAAAACTATATCACCATACAACCAAAGAACACCAGATTTAACGTGGTTTAGCAATGTGCCTACGTCTACGGGGAGGAAGGGAGAAATCTTATTAAAAACAGAGAAGAAAATAAAAGATTTACAAGAAGATCTCTGTCATGTCCCGCTTCCCAAAATACAGAGTACGAGTACGTGATAATAGCCAGCAGATACTCACGAAGAGTGAAATCTCTTCCATGAGGCTGTCAATAACGAGCAAGATAACACACATATATACACATACAGCCAAATGCAGGGATAAAATCACATATATGAAATACAAAAACTTAAATTATCCACCATATCTGAATAAGACAAGTCAAGAAAGAGAAACTGAACTCACCGGAGAATAACTAAACCAGAATGTGTTCTACGATCAGCTCTCTATACCGGCTTTCTAATCTAGATACTAAAAATAATAAAGGTACATCAGAAGCAGACCAGTAAGAGTACACAAAGAGAAAAGAATAATAGAAGAGAGAATATGAAGAAACAGTAACAGTAAGTAGGACATAAGAGCAATATGCTTGGCAGTATCAGAATTGAAAGTAATAATAATAACAAGAATAATTAAGACGATAGATCAAGTACAATAAGACCGTGCATGCATGTTATGACATGAAATATAATGAATATGAGATGTCCTGGACAAGTAACTGTCGTGTAGTATAATCACAAGATCACAAGAACATGAGATCAAAAGATAAAATAACATGATAGGTCCAGGAACATCATGTAGTCAATATAATGCATGTTACATGAGTCTCAAGTATCAGTATCATGAAAATATATGTCAGGTACTAGATCACTAAAGACAATATAGGATATGATGCAAGTGTATATGTCTAGCATATTTTATTACCCTATCTAATGCAACCATCCTGTGTCCCATCCCACAGGACAACTGCATATCAAATAAGTGATGCGTTAGTGGATCCTGATAGCAGGGAGAAATAGGTCACTGTACTCAAGTATCATGTAACATTTAATAACAAGAGCGCATATAAATAACAAGATCACGTGTGGCATCCAAACCCACAAGGGGCCACCCTTCCAAGCATACCTCCCTGGATTTTCCCTGCTACAGTCTCCCCAAGTAACCCCGGCTTGGTTAATTTCATTAAACAATACAAATGCAAAATAGTATGTGAATCAGTGTAACAGGATCAGGAATCAGTATCAAGAATATCAGTGTCAGATAGTGAAAATAATATGTAAGATTACGGGAGAATGTAGACAGTGGCATTATCAAGTGATAAATGCACAGTAGTGCAAGTGATGTCTGACAAATGCAAAGTAGTACAAGTGATGTCGGTGTCATAGAATCCAAAGGTAATAGTAAATCAGTCATGATCATATGTCCATAATTCAATAAGTATCCTCGAATAATTACTCAGAATGTAATGGTCAATTTCCTCGATTAATTTTCAGTAGTATCAGGATCACAATAATCCCTGAAAAATCTTAAACGATCAAGATAGTCATTACATCCGATTATCATAATTCAATTATCCTCGAACAATCCAGGTCATACAGTTAGTCACAATCAAAATAGGTATACATGCCAGGATCTATCACATATAAGAAAATAATGTCAATTTTAGTTGAATGCATGCATGTAAAGGAACAAGATGCGAACATGATATATAAGGTAATGAGACATAATCACGAGATGGTATCGGTAATAATATCAAGAATAGAATAATTAGCATATAATCGAAAGAGCAAAAGGTGTTATGTAAGTGTTGACGATCATGAGATATGATAATCATGATTTATAATTAAGAGACAAAATTAAGATCAGACAAAAGTCAATGAGGAGAGGATCGTGTACACTTGCCTGATGTCGTTGGAACCTGATTTTCCTTAGCGACAACTGGCACTGGGTAGGATTTGCGGTCTAAATATTGTGTGACTTATTTAGAGACTTGACATATTCTTTATTCAGTTATAAGTTAAATGAGAAGGTAACTTTTACGATTTAGTATAATTTTGGTTAGTTAATTTTTCAAATAATTCAATATTCTAAATTTTAGCAACCATTTAAAAATATACTTTCATGATAAAATATATGTATAAACTAATAAATTGATGTATAATGTTATATATTACTGAATTATGAATTATATATATTTTTTGTGATATTTAGAAATTTATTGGCAATTTTTAAATAAATGATCATTAAATAATAATTACAAAGAATATTTAATTTCATATTCTTCTAACTAATATTACCTCAAAATAATTTTATAGAGTCCCAAATTTAGTTTGTGATTTTCCTTGAATTTTTGAAAATTTTCTCAGTTTATTTCGAATTTTTTTGAATTAAAATAAACCTAAAAATAAATAAAAAGGCTTAACAGGTCTGTTTGCTACAGTAACGGGTCTGGTCTGGGTCTGCTATAGTGTCAGGTCAGGTTTGCTATAGTAAAATGCTATAATAACTATTTTTTATATTTTAATTTTTCTTTTTCTTTTCTTTTTCTTTTTCTCTTTTTCTCTTTTTTTATACTGGGTCGAGTCGGATTCAGGTCTGTTCTATAGACTGAAACCCGGGTCTGGTGCATAGAACTAGACCAGGCTGGGCCTGGCCTGGCCTGGCTCAACCAGGTTCAGGCCTGGCCTTGCCTGGCGTGCCTCTGCCAGAGTCTGGCCGAGTGCACGTGTCAATTTTTTCCCTATAATAATTTTTTTTAAAATCAATTAAAAATTATGACAATTAGGAGACATGTTGGGATGTCCCTATATATTTTTATTAAAATTTTAAAATAAGTATTTCATGGTGAAATTAGTGATTTTAACTAATGTATGCTACTTGTTTGACGAAATGCCAAAAAGAACTAAAATCTAAAAAAATACAAAATAACTTACCTGGAGTGCTTCCCTTAAGTCTGAATCTTCTTCCCCTCGTCCAGCACTATAGAGTCTTGGAAGAGAAAATACTCATGGTCACGCAAGGGGTGTACGCTAGCTTGGTCGGTCTCCGATGGAGGCCGACAGAAAAGATGGAGGTCACGGAAGTGGAGGCCGATGATGATGAGCTCGGCGGATCTCATGGACAATGCTGGTGGCTCGACGGAAGCCATGGAGATGTCGTGCTCCACTTTGATGGCACCGCGGGAAGGAAAACGAGGAGAGGAAGGCTCGGCAAGAATATGGCTTCCCAATGGAAATCGTGGAGTGCGGGCGTTGGTGCGCAGGGCGCGACAGCCTTGGCTGTGCTGCCGAGCCAAGGGGAGTGCGCGACCTGAGCTGGGGTGTGCACGACTGCGTGCATGGTGGCACCATAGAGAAGGAGCAATGGCATGGGAAAGGTGGTGTGGATTTTAGTTTTGTGATGAGAAGAATGAGTGGGGTTTATATAAAGGGGAAGGGGGAGAGAGAGAGAGAGAGAGTGAGTGGGGGACGTGAGAGAGGAGAGGGCAGGTGGAAAAACGTGGGCAGAAGTGAGAGGGAAATACGGTTGAAGTATTGCAACATTGGGGACGTAGGAAGAAAGTGGGGGAAGATGAAGGGGGAATTTCAAAGGGTTAAATATTTTTGAGTGTTTCCCAACCACACACCAATGTGGCATAGTGGTGGGAGCTTGCGAGTTTGATTGAGGTAGTCAAGGGTTCGAAATAGTGTGTGATCACATTAAAAGGGTTTGGCTTTATTTAGTTTTGCAAGAATAAATGGTAGAGAAAAAAGGTTAAATATAGTTGGTTTCTTTCTTCCCCACATGCCAATGTGGTTATGTGGTTGAGCATTCAATTATCAATTTAGGGGTTAAAGGTTTGAAACCTGTTATATTAACATGCTAGTTTTCCTCACTATATTTTATTTTATTTTAATTTTAATTTCATTCTTTTCTTTTTGAATATTTAAGCATTATTTTATTGGATTAAACTCTATTAATTCAGAAAAATCCTCAAAAATTTATAAAAATAGAAAATGTCATCATGAACATTGTTGTGAAGTCTGGTCTCTAAAATTCATCCCTGATTATTAATTAAAAATCTCATAGTCAGTCTGTAACACTAATCTACCCCGAATTGAGATTCTTCTCCAATAATTTCCAAAAAAATCTAGAAAATCCAGAAAAATTTAAAATATTGGGAAATAATATCTTGAACTAAAAGAGTCTCAATCAGCTACTAGGATGATTAAATTGGGTATCAGATACCAGTATTGACACACGTAAATTGGGAACCGAGGGTTATAATCTCTCTCACAACTCTCAATGGTAAAAATCTGAGTTTTTCTTGAATTCTTGACACATGATTGAGTTTTTACCTGCACACAAAAATATGGAATTTCAGAACTTAAGAATAGAATATGCAAGCACTCAATAATACCGCTATAGTAAGTGGCTATGCGAATCGTGATCCACAAGGAGGGACTAGCGATAGAAGCTTTTTTAGCAAGTTCTCTTTTAAGTTACAATCAATGGTTAAATATCTTCTTTTAGTTATTTGAAAGAAAAGAAAAATAGGTTAACTTTAAGTTAAGAAGAAAGTGATAGATTGAGAAGGTGGAGAATATAGAAAATGAATTTATACAAAGAAATTAAAAAGATTAAATAAAAGAGTTGAGAGATTGGGGTGTTGGTGATCTCAACTAAAAGTTAAAAGAAAAGAAAGAAAACCTAAAAGAAATACTTACCTCCTCTTGTTGATGATTTACCTGAAAACCTTGCATGTTTTACCTTACTTCGGAGGCGATCAACGCATAACCCATAAGATCGAGCTCAGTCCCCATTCGCATTACATCATCAAGACGAAAAAGAATGAAATGATACGAAATCTTGAGGAGGAGAACATCATCATGAAGTATCGGTGGTACTCACACAAGCATGGCTATACTGATGCTTCTAGATTCACTTAGACATTCATCAAAACCAAAAGAGGAAAAGTAGAAAAAAGAAGAAGAACATATAAATAAAGAAAAGCATAAAGATGTTACCTTTAATTGATTGTAGAAACTATGAAAGAAAGGAGGAGGTTACATCGGTGTCACTCTCAACATAAGTCTCTCTTACTTACATGAATCTCAGTCTAACCTATGCTTATAAAGAAATAAAAATTACATAAAATGAAAATAAAAATCTACACTAAAAAGAATAAAAAACGGGCCTTAAGAACCTTTCTCTGCCTGATCGTTCTCTATAGTCTCTGAAAGCTCAGTATTTATAGGCAAAAACCCAACGGAGGAGAGCGTACGAAGATAGGGGAGCAAACGCTCCCCCAACAGCTCCAACCAAGCCGCAAAAACGTGGCTTTGACCATGTTTCCACGGCCAGGGGGTGGTAATCTCCAGTTTCGCGATATGGTTTTATCTCTCGTTAGATTTGCAGTTTTGGATTCTAGATTTGACGAAACCTCTGTTGACCTTCAGCTTTAACCAATTGATTTATAAAGATCTTGCTTTAACCGCTTGTTCAACTGATTTTATCTTCTCTGATTTGCCTGAATCTTTGATTTGAATTAATTCTGAATTAAAGAAGAATTTTGATGGGCTTTTGGGCTCGTTTCTCTTCCCTCTCCTTTAGTAATGCGCCTGCGTATAAATTAGACAATAAATAGGATTTAAAATAGAGTTTATTATATAATAAATATGAGAATGTGACAATAAATATGCAGTATCAGCGATCGATCATACCTCATACCTATCTTTTGCTCATTCTCGAGCAAAATAACAAAACTAAATTAAAGATTATTAGACCACTTTTGCAGGTCACGCGATTGCACTGAGTATGTGCAACAAGCTATTAAACCTCTAGGCTCCCCCTAGAGGACTAGTTTTGTCTCGTGAGGGTTTTCAGTGGATTACACCCATAATATCCATAAAGAAGAGAAACAAAGAGTTAGTATTTTTGAAAAGCATTTTGAAAGAGAAAAAAATATTTGAAGTATTATTGTATGAGTTCAAGTAATCTATAAGTTATAGGAAAACCAATTTTTTCATTCCTAAACTTAGTCTTTATTCAAAACTTTGTTATCAACTAAAGTAAGGAGTCAAATTGTACTTCTCATCTAGTCTTTTACTTTACCCTAAGTCATATGCACCTTCGTGACCATGAAATTTTGACTAAGGGTTCTTTAACTCTAACTCTTATGCCTTATTTATTTATTTATTATTTTTTAATTTTTGGTGGTATTATTCCTTAGTTTTATTAGGCTTTCTAATCTGCCCATGTAATGAGCCTTTAATCGGTGACTCCCAAACTGAATAATCTTAGGGCACCGGGTGAGAAAACACTTCAAGGACTTAAGAACTCGAGCAAACAAGGCCACAAAACTAAGATTTTATTATATGAATCTTTTTAGGTGTGAATACTTATGCTTTATGAGGCACAAATACCCAACTTAATCAGAGAATTTGTTTATATATATATGTTTCTTTTTCTTTTTATAAGGAATAAAATTTTTATTTTTGAACTCTAAGTGTGTAAGTGTATAAAGCATGCATATATCATCAAGGTAAAAATTAAGACTAAATTACTTTTTCAAATTTTCTTCCTAACCTTGAAAATCAAACAAATAATCTTATTTTGACCAAGTATAAGAAATCCTAATTATGATTCTTCTATTCCTTAAAATTGACTTAATTTCTTACAAAAATATGTCAATATATTGTTTCTATTTTCAAAAAGTTTTTAAAAGTAAAGAAAATGTTAATAATAATTTTTTTGATAATAAAAGGAAAACCTAAGTTATGTTAGAATCCTCTCCCACACCTATCTCACATATTGTCCTCAATGTATGAATTAATGCATAGATGCATGAAAAAGAAGAAAGGGAAGGAAAATATTACCTTATGGTGGTGGTTCATGTGGTGGTCTGATTGGGTCAAGCGTTGCTACCCAATCAAGTTAATCTGATGGTTCATGAAACCCACCTTTATTGACCTCTTTTCTATTTACATATTTACAGTCCCTAATATGAATAGGATCATGAAAGATTCTATTGTGAAACTTACTCCCTTTACATGACCAGTCTTAGAAAATCATCACGGAGTCATCATGGTCTATACCTATGTCCAACAAAAGAATATGACTTTGTGGAATGATTGACTTGGGCTCAAGAATGTTAGGTTCAGGAACCAATACTAACTCGGAAAAATCAACTTTGGGTTCGAGAGTCAGTTTTGGTGTAAGAATTGAGTCCAAGTCTAAAAATTGAAATTCACATTCCTTTCCCATCATTGGAATGTGACTATCCAAAATTGGTGATTCCATTTCTAGCTCTATGGGTACGGGAATAAGTGTCGGCTCGAAAAATTGGTCCAAATTGGGTAAGAAAATCAGAGTCAATATAGATTCGAAAATGGAAACTGAATCACAAAGTTCGGGATCGGGTTCACATTTATAATCAAGTTCAATCTCACTAAAATGGAAACTTGCCAATTCGTCTATGGGTTGATATTGGTCAAGTTCAAAGTTTTGTGGTGAAATTGAATATTGGTCAAAGTTTTTAAGATACCATGATTCTTGGTTTTCATCAATATGGTTAGAAGTGTCAGGAATAGTCAAAGATTGGGTAGGGAGAGTTTCCTTATTCCTATGCATGTTTTTCAATCTACTAAGTCTTGCTTCTATCATATCGAGTGGATCATTTTGAAACTGAATCATGGATTCCGTACTCTTTTCTAAGTCGGTATGTTCTTCTTGAAACATAGAGTAAGGATCTGTGATTTGAAAATTTTGACAGGATTTTGAGTCTTCTAAAATTTGAATTCATCGCTTAAGCTCATCTAAGGCTTCTATCCTCTTTTCCCAGTCAATTGATTCTTCTAATGGTTGTTCAGGAGAAGGAGTATATGAAGCTGGATGTTGGTAAGATGGTTAACAATATGAGTCGGGGGAATTGTATCCCCATTGATTCTGTAAAGAGTAGTGATAATTATTTCAGTTTTATTCATAGTATTGGGCCGAGGCATTTATTGATTTGGATAAGACCAATCCGGCATACTAGGTTGGTTAAAGTTATGATATGTCAGGTTGGTAATATCCGAAAAAGAGGTCAGGGTGTAACATAGATTACCATTAAAATTGGAAAAATTGTTGTTATAAGTTATATCACACAAGAAATGTCAAAGTCAAACAAAGGAAAAAAACAAACAAAAAGAAAAAAAAATCTAACCTAAGTTAGGGTAAACCTTGTCCTAGACGGCTCCTAACTAATTAGACTGTCCGTGAGGGGCATATTGCCGAATCTGACCACAAGTTAGTCGGCCTGGTAGGGGCAAGATCAGTGGGAGGTATCCGTGCCTAAGCAACGTGCCTAATTATACCAAACCACCAACCTTCGGGGTGTCGCCCCTCAATCCCCAACCTTAGATACCGATTTGGCAAGAGTCAAATTCTAATCAGCTTCCACCTTAGGTCAATCTCCTATATGAGTCCGAGATGTCCTAGGGCCAACGTCTACTCAGTTTTAGTTAGGCTTGAGTTAGTGAGTGAGGAGATTGTTTGTGGGCTAAGGGAGGGTAATGACTTCCCCACGTTATCTTGTTTATAGGACAAGCCCTTAATTGAATTTAGTGCAATATGTATATGAAAAGCAATGTAAACAATTCAAAAGTGTTCCTATACTGCATGCTATGCACACGTAGCTTTGCTCTAGCACTCTTCAATAGTAATGTAAAATGTAAACGAATTAGACACGTGCCTAAGTGCAAGTTTAAACCATTTTTAACATTTAATAAACATCATTTTACTGTTGAGGTTAGAAAGTATGTACATTGAGATAAATAAGGAAATAAATAGTTACAGAAATTTAGCTTTGTAATTCAGCCAACCTGTAAAAATACAAAATAGTAGTTCACTCAGATTGCCACTGAAATGTAACGAACTTAAGGGCTTCTGGGCTCTACTTTCTTGAGTAGAGTCCAGAGCCACATATATGTCCACTGCAGTAAAAATTTTCTTAATATTTATCACTGCACACCAAGAACAAAGAAGAAAGTTAACAAAAAATGTAAACTTAAAAAGAGAATTACTTACCGTCCCTCCCCAGCAATGGCGCCAAAATTTGATTGAGTTTTTACCTGCACATAAAAATGTAGAATTTCAAAACTTAAGAATAGAATATGTAAGTACTCAATACTACCGCTATAGCAAGTGGCTATGCAAGTCGTGATCCACAAGGAGGGACTAGCAATGGAAGCTTGTTTAGCAAGTTATCTTTTAAGTTACAATCAATGGTTAAATATCTTCTTTTAGTTCCTTAAAAGAAAAGAAAAATAAATTAAAGTTAAGTTAAGAAGAAAGTGATAGATTGAGAAGGTGGAGAAAATAGAAAATAGATTTATACAAAGAAATTAAAAATTGAATAAAAGAGTTGGGAGATTGTGGTGTTGGTGATCTAAACTAAAAGTTAAAAGAAAAGAAAGCAAACCTAAAAGAAATACTTACCTTCTCTGATTGATGACTTACCTGAAAACCTTACATGTTTTACCTTGCTTCGAAGGCGATCAACGCAGAACCTATAAGATCGAGCTCAGTCCCCATTCGCATTACATCATCAAGACGAATAAGAATGAAATGATACAGAATCTTGAGGAGGAGAATATCATTATGAAATATCGGTGATGATAGATAGTCAAAAGTGCATATTTATCATCATATTTCCCTACTTATTCTTTTATAAAGCACTGCTATGTAACGTTTTATTGTGTAGTATTGTGCAGGCCTTGAGTAATTAAAGAAAAAATAAATGAAGCTCAAAAAGCCCACAAGCCACATGCATGATTTATTTTAGTAATTTAGACGCTTCTATCTTATCTAACCTAATCTAAACTTGAATTTTAAATTATTAATTTAAAATCTAGGGGAGGAGGAAGGATAAAGTAGGACTCCTAATTGCTATTTAAATCTAAGGGAAGAAAGGCTTGAAGATAAAGATGAAGGGACCAAATCCTTTTCAAATTCAAATTTTTGATAACTTGCTTCCCAAATTATCCCGAATTCTCATGATCGAAGGTCAGGATGCAGAATCCAGGAGGAGGCGCCCAGATAGACGGACAAGAAGAGGCCACGCGCTCAAGCGCATGGCAGTTGGCCACGAAATTGCCGCGGAAAAGGGTAAAAGCCGCGTTTTCGCGGCTTATTGATAGAGATAGGGGTAGCGTGAAAGAGGTCTACTTTATTTTGAAGACTTCAGCCCAAATCTTCTATAAAAAGGACCCCCTGCAGTACATATAGAGCACCTCATCCAGAGAGAAGAAGAATAAGGTTAGGGTTAAGGGTTTAGGTTTTTTTTTGTTAGATTAGTTTAGCCTCTTTTGAGTTCTCTTCTTTGTAATTGCTGTTGGTTTTGACTTGGCTATTGTAAGGAGGAAGGAGAAGGAGCTTGTACCCAAGGATTGCATCAATAAAGGTTATCTTTTCTTTTTTATGTTCTTATTCTTGTTCTTTTAATTTCAAGTCTACCTTTTTATTTCTTGTACTTGTTCTTGGTTTGGTTTTTGGTGTTGTCTTTAATCTTTCTTCCTTCGTTTTCTTTCTTTAAAGATCTTAAAAATAAAAAGATAGTTAAAACATTAAGGATGCAAGGCTAGAATAATTCTAGGCTAGCTAATCACTAGATCACTAGGGTTAGATCTAGGGTTAGTTGATTAGTTTAATAGATTTGCAGATTAATCCTTTGAAGTTTAGTGATGATATCCAACTTAATGATTTAGATAATTAGGGCTTGGCTTTGAATTAGAGTAGGGTTTGACTTTAGATTAAGTTTAGGGGTATGGTTTGGCATAGTCTAATGATTAGGGATTGGCTTTGACTTAGGTTCTGTTTGGATTTAAGGAATTGGTGTGAAGTGAGGAAGTAGGAAGTAAGATTTATTTCCTTTAGGAAAAAGGGAAATGAGTAGTAAGTTTTCTGGTGTTTGGATGATTGTTGGGAAGTGTGGTTTGGAAAATGTTTTGTCGTTTCCGGTGTTTGGATGGTAATGAAAAGTGGAAGTGGAAAAGTTGACCACAAAGTTGACCGCAAAATAATATTAAAATAAAAATTAATTGAGAAAAATAAAAAATAGATTTTAATTAGAATGCAAGTGAGATTTACATGACCAAAAAATTAACTGTTTTATGCTATAACTTATTATAAATGAGATTTACATGACCACAAAATTAACTGTAGCACTCTGAAAGTGAGAAAATGGTTGTGTAAAAGAGAGATGAAAAAGGGAAATGGGAGTTTTCTTATTTTCCTTTTCCGGTGTTTGGATAGATAGAGAAATGAGCAATTATACTTCCCCACTTCCTCACTTCACACCAATTCCTTACATCCAAACACGTTAACGGGGTAAAATTAGGGCTTGGCTTGGCATAGTGTAGAAAAGTTAAGTTGGACATCTTACTCTTCTTACTTAAGGTTAACAACTTAGATGATTATTTCATTAGTTTAAACGGAAACAACTCTTAGATCGAGACTAGTCGTGAAGGTAGATTAGCAACCTAGACTCTCCCTCTTGATTAGATCTACTTTCTTCAAACTACAACCTACCTTTCTTCTAAGTCTTAACTACAGATATACCGTGCTGTCAATGCTTTCATGCCTCCCTCCTAATGGAACACGACCCACTTTGGCCCTGCTGCAGCGGATAGAATTGAACAACGAGAAGAATCTAACCTTCTAATTCTTTGATTATTTATTTTTATTTTTGTACATATTTATTCTCTCGTTCAAGTTTCAGTCAAAATTTTGGCGCTGTTGTCGGGGAGGGAATGACACGGTAATATCTAACCCTAATTTGTTGTTTCTGTTCTACAGGGGCATAAAAAGGGAGTTTCTAAGGTTAGTCTACTGCGCACCTAAGTTTTTATTTAACCTAGTTTTAGGTCCTAACAGAGATAGTTTAACCTTAGTTCTAATATTAAAAAAATTTATTGACACTACATGCTGACATGATCGAAACCTAATAAAAAAAAGTTTAGACGTTGCATCTAGGGGCATTGTCTATTTTTCTCTTCTTTTATTTTATTGTTGGTGAGTGCTGGAGACCAAATGTATGTGACGCATTGCATATAGAATAGAAAACACCCTTATTTGACTTAGTTCAATATAGTGTGTTTTGATTCTTTTATTTGACATGTACACATTTAAAACATCTTAAGGGCATAACCCATAAATAACATAAGGTGAAAATTTTATTACCCTTCCTTGGCCCACAAATCACATTTCGTGCACGCACCATCCTAACCTTAACTAAAATTTGACTAGACGTTGGCTCTAGGTTGACTTCGAACTCATTTAGGAGGTTAACCGAAGGAGGAGGTTGTTTGAAACTAACTCTTGCCAAATCAGTGTTTAGGAAGGGGATTAAGGGCCAAAAGCCCAAAGGTTGGTGGTTACTTAATTAAGAAACGTCTTTGATGGATAACCTCTCACCAACCTTGCCACCTACCGGCTAATTAACTTGTGGTTAGGGTGACAATAGACCTCCCAAGGATAACCTAAAGTTAGGAGTCGTCTACGTCTAGGCTAACTTAGACTAGAATTAATTGCTTAGACTAGGACTTGATTGACTTGTTTGACTTGGGTGAACTTGTTTGTTAACTTTAGTAACTTAACTTTTCATGTCAGCTTGGTCAAGAGATCCGACTACATCTAGACTAACTAGAAACAGTTCACCACCCAAAACCGAAGATATAGCTCAACAACCAATGTTGCAAGATAGGTTCTATCCTATTAGGACCTCTCTACCTTCATGTATTAGCCTTCCTGATGCTGGGGATAACCAGTTTGAGTTAAAACCCTAATACATAAAACTCTTCTAAAGTTTCATGGATTTGAATCTGAGGATGCATACTTTTTCGTTCGAGAGTTCGAGGAAGTATGCCTCATGATGAAAATAGCTAAGTTAGGAGTAGATGCTATTAAACTACGCGTTGTCCCATTAGCATTGAAAGACTTAGCAAAGAAATGACTCTGTAGTCTAGAAGCCAGCTCCATATCATCATGGGATAATTTCGTCAAGGCATTCTTGAAGAAATTCTATCCTGTTCATAAGACTGCTCAAATTAGGAATAGCATCTTGTAGTTTAGACAATTGCCAAATGAACCTTTTTGAAAACTCTTCGAACGGTTCAAGGACCTACTTGCTCAATGCCCTCATCATGGGATGGAGAAATGGTGACTTTGCCAATCTATCTATGATAGTCTAGATTATTCTACTAAGACCCTTCTAGAATCCATGTGCCAAGGGGGATTTTTGGCTAAAAATAAAACGGAGGGATGGGCCTTATATGAGGACTTGGCCGATAAGACCATCCAATGGCAACCAAATCCGAAAAAGGTTAAGTCGAATAACTCGATCGCTTCCAAAGGAGGTGCCTATTCCATAGAGGATCATATAGCTTATGAAGCTAAATTGACAAACATGATGCAAAAAATAGAGTCTTTAGAGACCAAGTTTAAGATTCTAGGAACTAGAGAGCAAGTCGTGAACCAAGTCAGCCCAGCATTCCCTGCAGGCTGTACTTACTGTCAGTCCATGTCTCATGTAATGGAGGAGTGTCCAATATTTCTAACTCAACAAGGAACCCCCGAACACTCAAATGCAGTCTTTGATAGGATAGCCAATAATCTATATTCACCCACTTACAATTCCGGTTGGAGAAACCACCCTAAATTTGCTTGGGGCCCACAAAAAGATCAATTTAGGCCCAAATTCTCCAACCAAGCCCCACAACCTCAATATCATCAACAATTCCCAAACTAAAGTCCACCCACTTTTCAAAACCAACAAATGGAGTCAAGAGTTGCATTTATGGAAAGAAAGATGGACTCCTTTTTGAAATCTCAAGAAACAGTGATGCAAACTTTGAGTAGGTTAGGGGATCAAATGAGTCAACTAACTAACCCCGTTAGTGAAAGACAACAAGGAACCCTACCAAATCAACCATTACCAAACCCTAGGAACACTAGGCAGGCTAATGAAGCTCAAAACACGAATCAATGTAATTTGATCCACACATTAAGGTCAGGAAAAGTAGTTGATAACCAAGTGATGATGCCACAAGACTCGATTCAACCATCGACCCCTTTTAGTTCCACTCCTCCTAGCTCGAATGAACCCCAAAAAGATAAACCAGCTAAATCGGTGCACACACCCAAAGCCCCATACTCAAATGACTTAAGTGTAACAATAGTGCACAAATGGAGAAAATCTTAGAAATGTTCAACGAAGTAAAGCTAAACATCCCGCTTCTTGAGGCAATACAACATGTCCCTAGTTACGCGAAGTTTCTAAAATACATGTGCACCAAGAAGAGGAAGACTAGCGTGCCCAAAAAGGGTTTTTTTAGCCACTAGCATTAGTGAGCTATTGTCCAACCAAATCCCAGTCAAATACAAGGATCCTGGTTGCCCTACCCTAGCGTGCACAATAGGTCAAGCCGAAATAGGTCGAGCACTTCTTGATTTAGGTGCGAGTATTAATTTGCTCCCCTTCTCCATTTATCAACAACTTAGGCTAGGCAAATTGAGCCCGACCCAAGTTACGATTCAGCTAGCTGATAGATCAATTAAGGGTTCAAAAGGAGAAATCAACAATGTCCTTATTAGGGTTGGAGAGTTTATCTACCCAGTAGATTTCATTGTGCTAGAGACACAACCTGTGTCAAACCCTAAGTTTCAAACTCCAGTCATCTTAGGTCGACCATTCCTTGCACCACAAATGCAATTATCAATTACAGGAACAGATCCATGAGATTAACACTTGAAGACTTGACCAAGGAGGTTAATGTCTTCAACCTAGGTAGACAACCCTATGACATTATTGACGAACCTTTTGAGGTCAACCTCATTGAGGATATGACTAGCGAGTACAAAGAGGAGATCACACTACAATCAAAGGGTGATGAACAGTTAGAATCTAGTGATCTCAACCTTGACGAGATTGAGTGGGCAGCAAGTCCAAGTTCTATAGAGATGAAGAATCTAAGCTTAACACCTCCACCCATCGAGCCACCTCCTTCCTTGGAGTTAAATACATTGCCAAGTATCTCAAGTACGCCTACCTAGGTGAATAAGAGATGCTACCAGTCACAGTTGCATCCAACTTGACTAATAGGCAAGAGGAAGACCTATTGGTAACCCTTAGGAGACATAGGAAAGTCATTGGTTGGACTATGACTGATATCAAGGGACTAAGCGCTAAAATAGTCCAGTATAGAATCCATCTAACTAAAGGGGTTAAACCGAAGAGGGACTCACAACGTAGGCTAAATCCGTTCATGCAAGAGGCTGTACAAGCCGAAATAGTGAAACTGTTGGATAATGGGATCATTTATCCCATTTTCGATAGTCAATGGGTCAGCCCAGTAGACGTGGTCCCTAAAAAGTCCGATTTTACTGTGGTGAAAAACGACAAGCAAGAGTTAGTGCAAACACGACTGCCTACCAAAGTTCGAGTATGCATAGACTATCGCAAGTTGAACGCCACTACTAGAAAAGACCATTTTCCCCTCCCATTTATCGATCAAATGCTGGAACGATTAGCGGCCCATGAGTATTACTATTTCTTGGACGATTATTGAGGGTATAGCCAAATCCTAATAGTCCCGGAGGACCGAAAAGGTGCACCGAAAAGGTTGAAACTATGGGTCTCTTGATTTTTACCGGATGCAGACACAGCCATGGGTCTCTTTGACCCACACTATCGATAAATTTTTGGAACGTATACTCCTTTTGCATTTTATTTCATGCATGCATTTCATTCATACATTGGAGACAATGCATGAGATAAGTGTGGGGGAGGGTACTAACGCTTAACTTTAAAAAATAAATATATAAATAAATAAATAATAATAATAAAAGAATAAAAAAATATTTATTTTAACATAGATTATTGACTAACTATAGGTTGCTGTTAACATAACTCACTAACCTTAGGTTATTAACTTAACAAAAATTTTCTTTTTATTTATAAAAATAAAAAAATAAAAAATAAAAAAATTTACTAACCAGACTAATATAATGATCAACTTACTAACTTTAGGTTAATATTAACTTAACAAAAATAAAAAAAAATATATATTTGAAAAAGGAAACAATATTTTGATTTATCTTTTGAAAGAAATCCAAGTTAATCTTAAGAATTAGGAAAATCATGATTAGGATTTCTAAAACTTGGTCAAAATAAAATAAATTGTTGGATTTTTAGGTATAGGAGGAAAAATTGAATAAGTAATTAGTCTTGATTTTTACCTTAATGAAATGTGCATACCTAATACACTTACACATCTAGGATTCTAAGATAAAGACTTTTGTGCCTTATAAAAAAAATATAAATAAAAAAATTTCACTAATTAAGCTGGATACATGTGCCTCAAGAAGTATAAGTATTCACGCCTAAAGATGATTTTATAAATAAAGTCCTTAGTTTTATGGCCTAGTTCACTCGAGTCTTTAAGTCCGTGGGGTATTTTCTCACCCGGTGCCCTAAAACTGATCGGTTTGAGAGCTACCGACCTTAGGCTCGCTACATGGGTGAATTAGAAAGCCTAAAAAAACTAGAAAATATTATTTATATATGTACTAACACATCTAATAGTCAATTAGTTAGGTATGAGGGCCTGAAGAAGCCTTGATACTTATACAAAAGAAAATTAGATGAGTTATACATATTAATATATATATAAAATAAAGAGGCATGGGAGTCCAAGTTAAAGAATCCCCAGTAAAGATTTACGTTCACAAGGATGCATATGACTTAGGGTAACAAAAGAGACTTATAAAAATTCAATTTTAATCCTTACCTAAAATTGATAACGAATTATTGTATAGAGATTAAGTTTAAGAATGAATAAAAATGATAATCCTAAAACTTATAGATTGCTTAGTTTCTTCAAACATATTTCAAATATTTCTCTCCTTTTTCAAAATAAAAAAATTATCACTAACATTTTGTTTTTCTTTTATGGATTTTGTGGGTGTAATCTACTAAAAACCCTCACCAGACAACACTCGTCCTCTAGGGTAACCTAGAGGTTTAATGGCTTGTTGCACGTGCTAAGTGCAATCGTGAGTCCTACGAAAGTGAGTTAGGATAGGTTAGTTTTTATTTTCTTTTTCTTTTTCTTATTTTTTTTACTTGAGACGAGCAAAAAGATAAGTGTGGGGGTGTGATAGGTAGTCAAAAATGCACATTTATCATCATATTTATCATCATATTTCCCTACTTATTCTTTTATAAAGCACTGCTATGTAACTTTTTATTGTTTAATGTTGTGCAAGCCTTGAGTAATTAAAGAATAAATAAATGAAGCCCAAAAAGCCCACATGCATGATTTATTTTAGTAATTTAGAAACTTTTATCTTATCTAACCTAATCTAAACTTGGATCTTAAATTAGTAATTTAAAATCTAGGGGAGGAGAAGGAAGGATAAGTAGGACTCCTAATTGCTATTCAAATCTAAGGGGAGAAAGGCTTGAAGATAAAGATAAAGGGACCAAATCCTTTTTAAATTCAGATTTTTTATAACTTGCTTCCCAAGTTATCCCGAATTCTCAAGATCGAGGGTGAGGATGCAGAATCCAGGAGGATGCGCCCAAATGGACGGACGAGAAGAGGCCATGCGCTCAAGCGCGTGATAGTTGGCCACGAAATTGCCGCGAAAACGCGGTAAAAGCCGCGTTTTTGCAGCTTATTGATAGAGATAGGGGTAGCGTGAAAGAGGTCTACTTTATTTTGAAGACTTCAGCCCAAATCTTCTATAAAAAGGACCCCCTGCAGTACATATAGAGCACCTCATCCAGAGAGAAGAAGAATAAGGTTAGGGTTAAGGGTTTAGGTTTTTTTTTTTGTTAGATTAGTTTAGCCTCTTTTGAGTTCTCTTCTTTGTAATTGCTGTTGGTTTTGGCTTGGCTATTGTAAGGAGGAAGGTGAAGGAGCTTGTACCCAAGGATTGCATCAATAAAGGTTATCTTTTCTTTTTATGTTCTTTCTTGTTCTTTTAATTTCAAGTCTACCTTTTTATTTCTTGTACTTGTTCTTGGTTTGATTTTTGGTGTTGTCTTTAATCTTTCTTCCTTCTTTTCTTTTCTTTAAAGATCTTAAAAATAAAAAGATGGTTAAAACAAAAAGGATGCTAGGCTAGAATAAGAATAATTCTAGGGTAACTAATCACTAGATCGACTAAGGTTAGATTTAGGGTTAGTTGATTATTCTAATGGATTTGCAATCTATGGTTAGATTAATCCTTTGAAGTTTAGTGATGATAGTCCAACTTAATGATTTAGATAATTAGGGCTTGGCTTTGGATTAGAGTAGGGTTTGGCTTTAGATTAAGCTTAGGGGTATGGTTTGGCATAGTTTAATGATTAGGGATTGGCTTTGGCTTAGGGTAAAATTAGGGTTTGCTTGGCGTAGAATAGACAAGTTAAGTTGGACATCTTACTCTTCATACTTAGGGTTAACAAGATGAATGTTTCATTAGTTTAAAAGGATACAACCCCTAAATCGAGACTAGTCGTGAAGGTAGATTAACGACCTAGACTCTCCTTCTTGATTAAATCTACTTTCTTCAAACTACAACCAACCTTTCTTCTAAGTCTTGACTACAGATATACCATGCTGCCAACGCTTACATCGCCTCCTCTCAATGGAACACGATCCGCTTTGGCCCTTACTGCATCGAATAGAATTAAACAATAAGAAGAATCTAACCTTCTAATTCTTTGATTATTTGTTTTTATTTTTGTACATATTTATTCTCTTGTTCAAGTTTCAATCAGGTGACACACAAACAAACATGGCTATATTGATGCTTCTAGATTCACTTGGACATTCATCAAAACCAAAAGAGGAAAAATAGAAATAAGAAGAAAAACATATAAACAAAGAAAAGCATAAATATGTTACCTTTGATTTCTTGTAGAAACTATGAAAGAAAGGAGAAGGTTACATCAGTGTCACTCTCAACATAAGTCTCTATCTCTTACTTACATGAATCTCAGTCTAACCTATGCTTACAAAGAAATAAAAATTACATAAAATAAAAATAAAAACCTAAACTAAAAAGAATGAAAAACTGGCCTAAGAACCTATCTCTGCTTGATCGTTCTCTATAGGCTCTGAAAACCCAGTATTTATAGGTGAAAACCCAACGGAGTAGAGCGTACGAAGATAGGGGAACAAATGCTCCCCCAACAGCTCCAACCAAGCCATGAAAATGCGGCTTTGGCCACGTTTCCGTGGCCAGGGTGTTGCCAAGTGGCCATACCCCGGGGTTGGTAATCCCTGGTTTCGCGATATGGTTTTATCTCTCGCTGGATTTGCAGTTTTTGGTTCTGGATTTGATGAAACCTCCTTTAATCTTCGGCTTTAACCAATTGATTTGTAAAGATCTTATTTTATCTGCTTGTTCAACTGGTTTTATCTTCTCTGATTTGTCCTGATATTTGATTTGAATTAATTTTGAATTAAATCAGAATTTTGATGGGCTTTTGGGCTCGTTTCTCTTCCCTCTCCTTTAGTAATGGGCCTGCATATAAATTAGACAATAAATCTGATTAAAAACAGAGTTATTATATAATAAATAAAAGAATATGACAATAAATATGTAGTATCAGTGACCGATCAACACACATTCAAAAGGGCACCCTCAAGGGGTTTATATAGGCACCTAGGATGATTTTAGCTCAACATAAACTTTATCAACCAAATCAGCACCGTCTTAGAGAAAGAGAAAATCCGGATTCAATCCAAAATAGGAAACAAAACCATTTTGGAAACTGTCAGAACCCGACACTAGTCAACTAGGGAAATTAATTAGTCAACTTATACCAAGTATTAGTCAACTATTCCCAAAATCTAGTCGACTACTGTAACACAATTTGAGAACTCAACTCTCTGTAGCAGGGCCTAGTCGACTAGCTCAGGACTTAGTCAACTAATAACACCATTAGTCAAGTAATAATCATGCACAATGCTTGTACATGTTTGTGCTTGATTAACACCTCCACCTGAACCTGAATTCTTCTCCAATGAATATGAGGCACTCTAAATACTGACAGAAGTAATAGAAAAGCATGGATGGAAAATCAGTATAAGTTGCGAACAAGCTGAGCCTGGGTAGGTTAGTGTATCTTGATGAAGCAATTGTTAGCTCAAGAGGCATGCACATGAAAATATAGCTAGCTAGTAACGTTAAGAAATGTCAGAATATAGGACAGAACAATGGAAAATAAAATAGTTCAAAGCCAAGAAAGAGTGATTGTACAACAGTACAAGTGGATGTATCTCTCTCTGTGGAAAAAGTTCAGCTTTTGCCAAACTTCTAATGTTCTGATGGATTCATCATAAAATGAAACATGGGTTAGTGGCTACTAACGTGAAAGCCTAACGCATCTCGTATAGAGAAACATATTACAATCAATTTTGATTGGCGAGTTATATTTTGCTGACTGTGTTTCAAAATCTTTTTTTAGTTAAAAACTGGAAGAATAATTTTGATCAGTCAGTCACCTGAGATCCTTAAACGCCTAAAAGAAACCAAAAATTGGTCATTTCCCTATGGGGGCTGTTTGGATTCAAGGAATTGGGTGGAAGTGAGGAAGTGGGAAGTGCCTTTTCTCATTTCAGCTGTTCATCCAAACACCGGAAAAGGAAAATGGAAAAAGTTCTTTTCCTTCTCTCTTTTCTCCTTTACACAACGTTTTCCTCACTTCCAGAGTGCTACAGTTAATTTTGTGGTCATATAAATCTCATTTGTAATAAGTTGTAGCACAAAACAATTAATTTTTTGCTCATGTAAATCTCACTTGCATTCTAATTACAGTCTAATTTTTATTTTTCTTAATTAATTTTTAATTTAATATTATTTTGCGGTCAACTTTGTAGTCAACTTTTCCACTTTCACTTCCACATTACCATCCAAACACCGGAAAAACATAACATTTTCCAAACCACACTTCCCAACAACATCCAAACCCCAAAAAACTTACTAACCAATTCCCAAGTTCCAAAGGGAACTATTACCACTTCCTCACTTCTGCTAGGTATCTGATTGCATTATTATTGTCACATTTGCACATTTATTCTTGATTAGTCTTTATTTAACTTTGCTATTTAATTCTCTTTTTTATTATGGTGTGTAGTTACTTAAATGTAAAGATAAAGATAGAGGAAGCTTCTATTTTATTCCTAATCCAATTTAAATTTGGATTTCAATTTAAATCAAAATTGAAATCAAGAGGAGGAAATGATATATCATCATCTTCACAATTCAAACTCAAAATTAGAAGATATATTTTTAGAAGATGAATGAGATGAAGCTAATCCTAATTGGAGATAAGAAGGATAATTCAAATTAAATCCGGAGTTCAAAATCAATTCAGACTGGATACCTTTTAGTATTTTAATCATAAATTTCGCCACAGAAATTCAAATCTGATGATTCAAGATACTACAGAAAGAAGACTTAAATGGCTACAATTTTTGTCGATCATTATGTTCCCATTCAGCTGACTGATGAGTCATATTTAGTAATAAATATGACAATTTACTGCAAATCAGTTCAGAGTTGAATTTCTCATATTGAATTGAGACTGAATTAAAACTCCTAATATGTATCTTATTGTGATTGACTCTGAGCCTTATTTAAATAGCTGAAATATTTCATAATCAATTATCTCTAAATCAGAGACCAAACCTTAGGGTGTTCTTTAGTTTCTTTTTCTTCCAAATTGTACTTTTTATTTTTTAGAGTTTAGTTCAAGAGTGATTTATAAAGGAGGAAGCTCTTTGTAATTGTAAGTGACAACGTCAATAATAAGGTTCTTCTATTCTTATTTTCAATTTTTCTTTTATTGTTATTTACTTACTTTCTCTTTTTTTATCATGCTTTTTTTAAATTCTATCATGAATAGCTAAGTTAATTCATAACTAATTAATCTCTACCCATCACTGCTTCTAGTTCTATTAGATGACCAATTGAATCATATGTATGCTTAACCCTAGAATAAGCTAATATTCTTGAAGGAATATGATGATAACTAGTTAATCTATTATTTGCTAATACTAACCAATGATTTTTCTTATTCTATGCTTAGATTGCCTTGATAGTTTAATGTTAAATTTTGACTATTCTTCTTATTTAATGTTTGGAATTTTTTGATAGTCTAATGTTAGATCTTGGTTAGTGATTATTTCAAATAGAGTTTTTTTCATCTTATGTATCTTACTTGAATTGAATGCAACTCTAAAGTACAAGTTTTAATGATTCAAAGTGAAGTATATTCTACAATAGGGTAGTAAGTTAGCCTTCTGGGCAGAGTCACAAAGGCTCTATTGATGTTCTACAATTGCCAATTTCCTATAATCTGCCCCTGAACACAAAACAGAGAAGGAAGATTAACCAACTAGTAAATAAAAAAAAGAACCACTTAAACAATTTAGTGCTTAAGGAGTAACCAAAAAGTTTCCATCGCATCTCTCGCTGAGGATCGACCCGCATATCCCTTACTACCGCGGTTAAATTGTAGGAATTTAGAATTCTTTATACATCAAATAAACACTTGCTAAGCTCTATTTTTCGACAACCAAAATTTTAGCGCTGTTGTCGTTGAGTGAATGGTATTTTTTTATTTACTAATTGGTTAATCTTTCTTCTTTGTTTTGTGTTCAGGGGCAGATTATAGGAAATAGGCAATTGCAGAACATCAATAGAGCCTTTGTGACTCTACCTAAGAAGGCAAAGCACCTGAGTTCACTTCAATGCGATTGAACTTAATTGTGAACCCGATATTCAACTTTGTGATTTAGTTCCAAACTTTGAATCTATGTTGACTCCAATATTCTTATCCAATTTGGACCCAATTCTCGAGCCAACATTAATTCTCGTACCCATTGATCATGAAATTGAATCACTTATTGTGGATAGTCACATTCCATTGATGGATCATAAATGTGAACTTAAATTCTTTAATTTGGACTCACTCTTGAACCAAACCCGACTTTCGAACCTAAACTTGATTTTTCCGAGTCAGCAGTAGTTTCTGAACATATCATTCTTGAGCCCAAATCAATCACTTCATCAAGTCACATTCTATTGTTGGACCAAGGTGTAGATAATTATGCTCCGAGATGATTTTTCAAAATTGATCATATAACCGGGATAGTTTTACTGTTAGGGTCTTACAGGGTCCTATTTAGTTGGGGATTTTAAAAATGTAAAGAAAGAGGTCATCAAAGATGGGTTCCTTGATAATCCACAAAATTTAGATTGGGTAGCAATGCTTGGTTCAATCTGACCACCACCAGAACAACCCCTTGAGGTAACATTTTTCCTTCCCTTTCTTCTTTTTCATGCATTCTTTCATTTCATCCATACATTAAAGATATGCATGAGATATACGTGGGGGAGGGTTTACTAACATACTAACATAATTTTTTATTTTTTAATTTTTTTGAAAAAGGAAACAATATTTGACCCATTTTCTAAGTAATTAAGTTAATTTTAAGGAATAAAAAAATCATAATTAGGATTTCTTAATACTGAGTCAAAATAAAATTATTTGTTTGATTTTTAGGCTTAGAAGAAAAAATTGAAAAAGTAATTTAGTCTTGATTTTTATCTTGACGAAATATGCATTCTTCATATACTTACACACTTAGGATTCGAAACAAAGATCTTGTGCTTTATAAAAAAATGTATATTTATAAAAAATAAATCTAATTATTGATTAGCTAGGTGCTTTGGCCTAAGCAAGCCTTGGTATTTACGCAAAAGTTAATTAGGTAAGTATGAAATATACATATATATAATATGTATTAGCACATCTAATAATCATTTAGTTAGGTATTAGGGCCTGAAGAAACCTTGATATTTGTACAAAAAAAAAATAAATGAGCTATACATATTAAAAAAAGAGGTGCTTAAAGGGCAATGAAGTGGTAAAACTTCGAATTTTCTTTCCAAAAAAAAGCATAAGAGTTGGAGTTGAAGAATCCGAGTCAAAATTTACGATCATAATGGTGCATTGACTTAGCATAAAATAATAAATTAGATGAGAAATTTAGTTTGAATCTTTACCTAAAATGATAATAAATACTTGCATAAGGACTGAGTATAGGAATGAATAATTAGATGATCTTAAGACCTATCGATTACTTGATTTCTGCAAAAATATTTTAAATATTTTCTCAATTTCAAAAATGAGTTTTCAAAAATACTAACATTTTGTTTTTCTTTCTTCTACGTATATTGTGGGTGTAATTCATTGAAAACCCTCACGAGACAAAACTCGTCCTCTAGGGGAAACCCCATTGTCTTGGTGAAGAGTGATGATAATTTCAATCTTATTCATAATACGGGGATTGGTGATAATATTGATTCGAATAAGACCAATCCGGCATACTTGGTTGGTTAAAGTTATGATATGCTGTGTTGATAATATCTGAGTCGAAACATGTCGGTGTGAAGTATGGATCACATATGCAATGGAATAATTATAATTGTAATTCATATCACACAGATGTCAAAAATAAAAACAAAAACAAGCAAAATGAACAAACAAAAAGGGAAACAAATCTAGTCTAAGTTAAGGTATACTTTAGACCTAGACGACTCCTAACTGGTTAGACTGTCCACAAGGAGTATATTGCACAATCCGACTACAAGTTAATAGGTAAGATAGGGGCAACAACAGTGGGAGGTATCCGTTCCTAAGCAATGGGTCTAATTATGCCAAACCACTGTCCTTCGAGGTTTCGCCTCTCAATCCTCAACTTTTGACACCGATTTGGCAAGAGTCAAATTCTAATCAACTTCCCCCTTAGTCAATCTCCTGTTGAGTCCAAAATATCCCTAGGGCTAACTTCTACTTAGTTTTAAGTTAGGCTTGGGTTAGTGAGTGAAGAGATTATTTGTGGACTAAGAAAGGGTAATGACTTCCCCACCTTATCATGTTTAAGGATGTGCCCTTAGTCGTATTTGTGCAAGTGTATAAGCATACATAAAAGCAACATTTGAAGCAATATGCATCACTCAAAATATGTTTCCTAATCCATATGCTATGCACACATACCTTGGCTCCAACACTCTTTAACATTAAATAAAAAATGTAACAAAATAGACATGTGCCTAAATGTAAAGTCCAAATCATTTTTAGCATTTATAATCAACCATTTACTTTTGAAGTTAGAAAAGTATGTACAGTAAGTTAAACAAGAAAATAAATAGCTGCAGAAATTTAAACTTTGCAATTCAACCAATCTGCAAAAAGTACAGATTAGTAGTTCACTCAGATTACCGCGGGAAGGCGGCAAACTGAGGGTTTCTGGCTTCTCCTTTCTTGAGTAGAGTCCAGGGCCACTTATATATTCACCGCAGTAAAAATTTCTTTGATGTTAAGCCTGTACACCAAGAACAGAGAAGAAAGTTAATCAATAAAGTAAAAAAATGAGTTACTTACCCTCCCTCCCTGGCAACGACGCCAAAATTTGATTGAATTTAGACCTGCACAGAAAAATACAGAATTATAGAATTGATAATAGAGAGTGTTAGGTACTCAATACTAACATGATAGCAAGTGGCTATACTGGTCGTGATCCACAAGAAGGGACTAGCGATGGAAGCTTTTAGTAAATTCTGTTTTAGTTCACTAAAGATGGTTAAAAGTTTTTCTCTTATTCTTGAAAAAAAAGGAAAAAGAATAATTGTTAAGTTAAGAAGAAAGTGGTAGATTGAGAGGTGGAGAAAATGGAAAATAGGTTTATATGAAGAAAATGAAAATAGTAAAGAGTTGGTATTTGGTGATGAAAGTGATCTAAACTAAAAATTAAAAAGAAAAGAAGAAAACCTAAAATAACTTACTTTCCTCTTCCGGTTGATGACTTACCTTTAGTCCTTGGCAAAGACTTACCTAGTCTTGAAAGCAAGCAAAACATGGCAAATAGAATCATCCCCATTCCAGACATAAGCTATGAACTTAAATTAAAGTAGAAAATAAATATAAATGGCTATCCATCACCATAAGCCAATGAGGGCACTTGCAATGGCAAGGCTTGTTCGGTGCTGTAGTTTCATTTGGATTATCATCAAAAACTGATAGAAGGAGAGTAAGAGAAGAAGAAGAGAGAGAATAACATGAAAACGTAATTTTGATTCGATTCAAATAACAATGAAAGAAAAAAAGAACTTACACCGGTGTCACCTTTAGTACAAACTTCACTCTCATTCCTCCATGAAACTCTTCTTTTATCTCAGTTACATAAATAAAATGAAAATTATATAAAAAATTAAAAACTTAAGTTACAAACTATAAAATAGCCTAGCCTATTCTCTCTTATGAATCATTCTCTCTGGCCACAAAATTTGCATGTATTTATAGCAAAAAAACAACTGGGGAGAGCATCTGAAGATAGGGGAGACAACGCTCCCCGTATCTCAACTGAAATGTGGCGAATCTGCAAGAAATGTAGCGAATACGCGACAGTTTTATGGCCAGATGGCCAGATCCCATGGGAGAATTCGTTGGATATTTTGTTTATATGTATTGTCCTCTTGGTTTCTCCATTTGAGTCTGGATTTGATGATATCCTCCTTAATCTTTGAGCTAACCAAATGGATTCAAAAAAAATCCGAATTTAATCAGTTTTCATTTGGTGTTATATTTCTGATATGCTCTGATCTTAAGTTGGACATTTGCCCTAATCCTTGATCTTGATTTAATCTGTATTTTAGTAGGCTTTTGGGCTTATTTTCTCTTCCATCTCTTTTAGTAAAGGCCTGCATTAATTTAGACAAAAAGATAATTAAACAAAAGAGTTTATTAAATAATAAATATGAGAATGTGAGGATAAATATGCAATATCAGTTATCAATCACACCCCCACACCTATCTTTTGCTTATATCGAGCAAAACAAATAAAAAGTAAAATAGAGCTAACCCAGTCTAACTCACTTTCGTAGGAATAACGGTTGCACTTAGCATGTGCAACAAGCCGTTAAACCTCTAGGTTACCCCTAGAGGACGAGCTTTGCCTTATGAGGGTTTTAAGTGGATTATACCCACAAAATTCATAAAGAAAGAGAAACGAAGTGTTAGTGTTTGCGAAAAGAATTTTGAAAAAGAGAGAAAATATTTGAAGTATTATTGTAAGAGTTCAAATAATCAATAAGTTATAAAAAAATCGAATTTTTTGTTTCTAAGCTTAGTCTTTATTCAGAAACTTCTTATCAATCAGGACAAAGAGTCAAACTATATTTCTCATCTAGTCTATTACTTTACTATAAGTCACATGCAACTTCATGACCTTGAAATTTTGACTCGGGATTCTTTAACTCTAACTCTTATGCCTTATTTTTTTATATTTTTGTGGTATTATTCCTTAGTTCTTCTAATATACCCATGTAACGAGCCTTTAGTCAGTGACACCCAAACCGGACGGTCTTAGCGCACTGGGTGAGAAAACACCCCAAACATTTAAGGACTCGAGCAAAGAAGACCACAAAACTAAGGAACTTTTTATTTATAAGATGGACCACTTTTAGGAGTGAATACTAATACTTTATGAAGTACAAATACCTATCCGAGGATTTTTGACATATATATTTTTCTTTTTCTTTTTCTACTTTTTTTTATAAGGCATAAGAATCTTTTGTTTTTGGACCCTAAGTGTGTAAGTGTATAAAGTATGTATTTTTATCAAGATAAAAATCAAGACTAAGTTATTTTTTTAAATTTTCTTTCTAACCCTAGAAATCGAACAAATAATTTTATTTTAACCAAGTACAAGAAATCTTAATTATGATTCTCTTATTTTTTAAAATTAACTTAATTTCTTACAAAAAATAAGTTAAAATATTGTTTCTCTTTTCAGATAGTTTTTAAAAGTAAAGAAAATGTTAAATTTTTTATAAATAAAGAGAAAACCTATGTTATTTTAGAACCCTTCCCCATACCTATCTCATGCATTGTCTTCAATGTATGAATGAATGCATAAATGTATGAAAAAAAGAACGAGAAGGAAAATGTTATCTCAAGGTGGTGGCTCCGGTGATGGTCAGATTGGACCAAGCGTAGCTACCCAATAAAAATAATGTGATGGTTCACGAAACCCATATTTATTGACCTATTATCTATTTATATAATTACAATCCCCTATATGAATATGATCATGAAAGATCCTATCATGAAACTTATTTCCTTTACATGACCAATCTTGGCAAATCATCACAGAGTCATCATGATCTATATCTATATTTAACAAAAGAATGTGTTGGTGGAATGGTGGACTGGGCTCAAGAGTGATAGGTTTGGGAACCATTACTAACTCGGGAAAGTCAAGTGTAGGTTTGAGAGTAGGTATTGGTTCAATAGTTGAGTCCAAATCAAAAAATTGAAATTCACATTCTTTTTCCATCAATAGAATGTGACTATCCAAAATAGGTGGTTCTATTTCAAGATCTATGGATATGAAAATCAATGTCGGCTAGGCAAATGAGTCTAAATCAGTTAAGAATATCGGAGTCAACATAGATTCGAAAATAGAAACTAAATCACAAGGTTGGGGATCACATTCATATTCCTAATCAAGTTTAATTTCATTGAATGAAAAACTTGCCAATTTGTCAAAAGATTGGTATTGGTCAAGTTCAAAAGGTTATGGTGAAGTTGAATCTTGGTCAAAGTCTCCAAGACACCATGATTCTTGGTTCCTATCACTATGTATAGGGTAATCAGGAATGGTCAGATGTGTTAGGTAGAGTTTTCTCATTCCTATCTTTAACTATGTTGATCAAATGTCTCATTTGTGCTTTTAACCTATTGACAGATTGTAAAAAGTTATTTTCGGACTCAATTAAGTTTTCCATATTCCTATCAAGTTCATAGGTTTTTCTTGTTGTCGGACTTAGAAAATGGAGTAAGGATCTTGGATCTGAAAGTCTTGTAGGAATTATGAGTCCATTATTTTCAGTTTTTCTTCTTAGGACTCCATCATGACTTTTATACTCTTAGTCACCTCAGATTTTTCTTTTATGGGTTGATCATGACTAGAAAAATTTGAAGCTAAATGTTGGAATGTTGGTTGACAATATGACTCGGGGAGTTATATCACCATTGACTCGATGAAGAGTGATGATAATTATTCCAATCTTTTTCATAATACGGGGATTGATGATAATATTAATTCAGATGAGACCAATTCGGCTTATTTGGTTGGTTAAAGTTATTATATTCTGGGTTGGTAATATTTGAGTCGAAAGAGGTTAGTGTAAAGTATGAATCACTATATGCAATGGAATAATTATAATTGTAATCCTCATCATACAGTTGTCAAAAATAAAACAAAAAACAAACAAACAAACAAGGGAAAAAATCAAGCCTCAGTTAGGGTAGACTTTAGATCTACACAACTCCTAACTAGTTAGACTGTTCATAGGGGGTATATTGCAGAATCTGATCACAAATTAATCGGCCATATATGGAAAAGATCAGTGGGAGGTATCTGAGCCTAAGCAACGGCCCTAATTATGCCAAACCACTGTTCCTCGAGGTTTTGCCTCTCAATCCCTGATTGAGGTAAAACCAGCACTTGAAAACGTGTGTTATGAAATCAGTGTAAAAGTGTGTGCGCTAATATTCCCTCGATACTTTCATTATAGTATTGGCTCAACGGGTCGAATCCACAGGGACGGGAGGAGATAGAAGCATTGACATCTCGTTCACGTGTTATGTTAACAAGTTCTTCTTTGTTAAAGAATGAGAAAAAGGAAAGAAAAGAAAGCTAGAAGTAATAGGTGGGAAGGCGATGAAATCAGCGAAGTGAAAATAAATGAGAAGTGGTTGTGAATCGGTAAAACAAAATAAGAAAATAGAGATGAAGTAAAAAGTGAAGTAAAACACAAAGTGAAAGTATGGTAAAATGATTTGGAAAATGGATTTAAAAATAAAATAGAAAAGAAGACGAAACTTATTGCGAAGAAGACGAAAACAATGATGAACTAAGAAGGCGGTGAAAACATTGATAGAAAAATGACAAAAGGGTTTTGAAATTAATTTTTAAAACAAGATAAAAAGAAAAAGGAAAACGATGAAAAAAAACACATGGCTACTAACTATTAATTGCTCCACTAACCATGCTAACCTCTTAGTGATAGTTTCCTCACATGGATTCTTAGCCATCACTAGTCCTTGGTTTCAAGAGATGATACAAAGTATGGCTCATAGATTGTTCTTCCACATTCAAACACATCCAAACCACACAATCAAAATACAAGTTACTATTAGATCATCAAAACCAATTAGAGGTGAGCATGAAATAAAGAAGACAATGCAAGTTAGCTTGTTAGTGTTTAGATATTAGAATATTAGAATGTTAGAATCCATCATCATGAACCATCAATGGCTCTCGCAAGAGCAAGGCCTACTAGAGGTTATTAGATTCATGTGGATTATCAAGTAAGTGATTAGCTAGTTAGCGGTTAGTAGTTAGATTGTCATGAGAAGAAAAACTAGCTAAGCATTATATAAAAGATAGAGAAGATTATAACAGAATAGAAAGGAGACACCTTTACTTAGATTGTCACTCTCTATTATATCAATATCTCTCTCTGTCTTCAGAATCAACTCAGCCTTACTACAAGATCTATAAAAAAGAAAAGAAAATACAAACAAAAAGAAGAAGAAAATCCTAATCTATAACTAGAAGAGAGAAAACCTAGCTCCTGCTCTCTATTTTCTCATTTCTGATCCAAACTTGCAGTATTTATAGGCATAGGAAGGATCTAGAAGGCGAGACGAGATCATGCGTCGAAGATCAACATGTAGGCCCACCAAATTGCCGTGGCAGCCAGGAGAAACCACGGTAAAATTAGAGCCAATTGCCCTGAATTTTGGTCACGTTGTTCGTCTGGCTACCAGAACCTTCTGTGTATATTTGATTTTGCAATGTTTCGATGCATATTTCTCCAAATACAGCTTCAAATACGAGAATCCAAGGTGTTCTTCTAGAAGCTCTTTGGCTTGGCATCCAAGAAATTCGAATTAATTAACCAAATGGGTATAATTAAGATCTTATTACTCTTTTACCCTTAGATTCTTGATTATCTGCAAAATATACCAAAGCACGGGTGAGAAGTGATTAGTCTACGATTTTGCATCATTATATCGCATTTCCATACCAATTTATGAATAAAAAGGCACGTCTCACTCGTATTTTGGTCTATTTTGTAAATAATCAAGAGTTCAAGAGCAAAGGAGTAATAAGAGCATAATTAAACCCAATTTCAAGTAATTAAATCTCATTTCTTGAAGATCAAGTTAGAGAGCTTCTAGAAGATAAATTGGAACCAGAAACCCGGGTCCAGTTCACCCAAAACTGGAGATAGTTAGAAGTTTCTCGCAGCTGGATGAAACCATGGACTAAAACTAGGGACCTAAGTCCCTAATATTGCCGCGGAAACATGACAATTGCTGAGCAAACGCGACATTTTGGTGGGCTCACGTGTCGATCTTCAACGCGTGGCCTCGTCTCGACTTCCAGATGCTTCTTCTGCTGCTAGAAACGGGAACAGAGGGCTATAAGCTAGGGTTTTCTCTCTCTTTTAGTTGTAGAGTAGGATTTTCTTCTTCTTTTATTTTGTGTTTTTTATTTTGTTTTTAGATCTTATAGTAGGGCTGAGATGATTCAGCGTGAGATAGAGAGATATTGATATAACAGATGGTGACAATCTATGTAAAGGTGTCTCCTTTCTTCTCCATTTTAATCTTCTCCATCTTCTACATTATGCTCTAGTTTTTCTTCTCATGGCTATCTAGCTACTAAACTACTAATAACTAACCACTTACTTAATAATCCACATGAATCTAATAGCATCTATGAGGCCTTGATCTTGCAAGAGCCATTGATGACTCATGATGATGGATTCTAACATTCTAACATTCTGACATCTAACCACTAACAAGCTAACCTGCATTGTCTTCTTTATTTCATGCTCACCTCTACTTGGTTTTGATGATATAATAAGTAGCTTGCAATTTGTTGTGCAGAATGGATGTGTAGTTTGAATGTGAAAGAACAATCTTATGAGCCATGCTTTGTATCGTCTCTTAAAGCCAAGGATTAGGATGGCCAAGAATTCATATGAGGTAACTATTACTAAGAGGTTAGCATGGTTAGTGGTGCAATTAGTAGTTAGTAGCCATGAATTTTCTTTTATAGTTTTCCTTCTTTTCTTTTCTTTGTTTTAAAAATCGATTTCCAAAATCTTTTTATCACTTTCATTGTCGTCTTCACCAAGTTCTTAGCTCATCCTTGTTTTCATCTTCTTCACCATTGTTTTCATTTTCTTTACCACAAGCTTCATTTTCGTTTCTATTTTGTTTTCCAAATCACTTTTCAGATCACTTCACTTTCTACTTTGTTTCTATTTTCTTATTTTGTTTTACCAATTTGACAACCTCTCTTCTTTTGTTTTCACATCGCCGATTTCATCGCCTCCTCCACCTATCACTTATGGATTTTTTTTCTTTCTTTTTCTCATTCTTAAACAAAGAAGAACTTGTTAAAATAACACGTGAACGGAGTGTTAATGCTTCTGTCGCCTCCCGTCCCTATGAATTCGACCCGTATAGCCATCATGCTATAGCGAAAGTATCAAGGGAACATTAGCATGCACGCTTTTTCACTGATTTCATAAAACACACATTTTCAAGAGCTGGTTTCGCATCGAACAAAAAAGGCGCCGTTGCCGGGGGTGAGAATGGTTTAAACTCAAATTTTTTTTTTATATTTTCTTCTCTATTTTGGTGTGCATGTCAATCTTTACAAAAACTTAGTATTGCAGACGTATAGTTTTGCTTGCATTTTCCTGTCCTGCTTCCTTAATTTTACCGTTAAAAAGCCAAAAATGTCGCGAAAACGTGGCATTATTATGGCATTTGAGCTTCATCTTTTGTAGGGATCTTGCAAGTTGCATATATTGTTGTATTGCTGCTGCTATTTTTCTACTTTGATTGCCTACATACTATAATAATTAAAGAACTAAAATACAGTATTTGGATGCTGTTAAAACGATTTAGGCATTTGCATTTAGGCACGTGTCAAATTCAATTCCAATATATTGTATTTTGTTTTGTTGTTGTGATCTAGACTGAGGTATACATATGGTATTGCATATAGCATAGGACAAATACGTGGGTGATTTACTCGCTTTGTGTTATATTCTTGTCTATATTGCACACTTGCATGAATTGAAATTAAGGTCATAATCTAATACAAGATAAGGTGAGAAAGTCATTACCCTTCCTTAGCCCAAAAACCACCTCCCCACTCATACAACCCAAGCCTTAATAAAATTGATAGACGTTGGCCCCTAGAGACATCTCAGACTTATTAAGAGATCGACCGAGGGTATAAATCATACTCTTGTAAAATCGGTGTATAAGGTTGGGGATTAAGAGATTACGCCTCGAAAATACCGTGGTTTGGCATAATTAAGGCCCTTTGCTTACGCATGGATACCTCCTACCGTATTTTGCTCCTGCTTGGTCGATTAGCTTGTGGTTGAATCCATACAACAAGCTCACCTGGGTAATCGACCAGTTAGGAATCGTCTAAGCATATATCAACCTTAGTATAGGCTTGATTTCGATTTTTTCTTTCTTTTTGTTTGTTTGTTTGCTTTTTGTTTTTTGTTTGTTATTGTTTGTGAAATGGAATTCAACAACAACAATTTTTTCAATTCTAATATGAATTCATACTTCACACTGACCTTATTTGACTTGGATAACTCCAACCCGGCTTTGTATAACATGAACCAATCGAATAGGCTGGGTTGGAATTATCTGACTCAATATAACCTATATCCCTATTCTAATGACTATAAATTTCAAAATAATTTTCACTCTCCACAGAGTCAATGGGGATTCACCTCCCCCGAGTCAATTTTTCAACCATCTTATCCACAATTTTCACAATTTCATTCCCCGATTTTACTTCTTATACTCCTTTTCTAGAACCATCAATTAAAAAAAAATTCGAGTTAGAAAAAAGTATAGAAGCCGTGCAGGAGGCCGAACGAAAATTTTAGGAAATGTTGGCCCCCCAATGCAACAATATTTTCAAGATTCATACTCAGTCCCACCTTTTCAAAATGACCAACCATCAGTCTTGGACACGAGTATAGAACTCTTTTGTGAGTCTGAGTAACAATCTCAAAACTTTTTGAACTCACAATCTTCACAATTTTTCTAAAATCAAGATTCCTACACTATGTTTCTAGAATAACCATTTGAAAAAAAAAACAAAGCTAGAAAAGAGAGTAGAAATCTTGCATGAGATCTTACAACAATTTTAAAAATCTTTTGCCCAGTTTATCGATAGGTTAGAAGCACAACTGAATTAATTGGTCAACATTCATAAGAATGAGAAAACTCACTCTTATTAACCTTTGATCAATCTAGATATCTCTATCTCTATCGATTTAGATTAGGATTCATGTTGTTTTGGAAATCAAGATTCAATTTCAACACACCCATTTGAACTTGACCAACATCAAAATTTTGAGAATCATATTGATATTTTGGCAAGCTATCCCTTTCCTGACATTGAACTTGAGAATAAATGTAATCCTGAACCTCAACTTGGTAATTCAATTCCACTTTTTGACTCAATAATGACTCCAGTATCTTTACCTGATTTTCATCACTTTCCCAAGTCAGTATTAGATCCTGTGCTTATTTATCATGAAATTGAATCACCAATCTTTGTAGATCAACATATTGAACTTGACCAATACCATACTTTTGAAACTTCCATTGACAATTTGTCAAGTTCACATTTTTACGAAATTGAACTCAAACAAGAGTGTGACTTCGATCCTCAAATTTGTGATCTAGTTCAAATTTTTAATCAATATTGAATCCAGTTTTGTACCCAAATTGAGCAACATTCTAGAGTCAGTTTTGATTCCCATACCTATCATTCTTGAACTTAAATCACCAATCTTAGAAAGTCACATTCCTTGTAGGGAAATGAATGTGGACTTGAGTTTCAACTCTTTGATTTGGACCTATTTCCTGAACAAATTTTAACTCCTGACCTTTTGACTTCAGTCAATTTTCTGAGTCGATCATAGTTTCTGTTTTTATGAGTCTAAATCAATCATTCCATCTTTTCATACTCTATTTTGGGATAAAGGTGTTGAAAATAATGACTTTGAAATTATTTTTAAAATTTGAAAATTAAATGGGATAAAATTCTTAATAAAAATCATCTATGTTCACATTATTATAGTGAGTTATATTAGAGAGGTCACTAGTGTGTTCCTTTGGATACCACATTCTTTTAATTGGGCCGCATTTCATGGACCAATTAGACCACCACCGGAACCACCACCTTGAGGTGATTTTTCCTTCCCTCTCTATTTGTTTCACGCATACAAACATTCACGATACATTGAGGACAATGCATGAGACAAGTGTGGGGGAGGGTTTACTAACATAGAATTTTTAAAATTTCTTTCTTTTTCACTTCTTTTAGGATATTTTTAGAATTTTTTTCTTTTGTATAGGATTTTTCCCTTTCTTTAAAAACGCTTTGAAATAGGAGACAAAGTTTTGATCTATTTTTAAGAAAATTAAGATGATCTTAGAAATTAAGAAAAGCTTAATTATGACATCTTAAACCTAGTCAAAATAATGAAACTTATTTAAAATTATAGGTTAAATAAGAAAGATTGGAGAGATAATTTTTCTTAAATTTTTTGCCTTAGATATTATGCCCTTCACACTTACACATTTTTTGGGATGGAAATAAAACCTAAAATGTCATGAAACAAAAATAAATAATATATATATGGTATATAAAAAATCACTTATTAAGCTGGATAACTATGCCTCAAGAAATATAATTATTCACGGCTAACGGTGGTCAAAAGAAACAAATAATCCCCTTAGTTTTGTGGCCTTATTTACTCGAGCCCTTAAACCCGATGGATGTTTTCTCATCTGATGCCCTAAGGCCGTCTGGTCTGGGAGTTATCGATTAAAGGCTCACTACACGAATAAACTAGAAAACATAAGAAAACTAAGGAAGAAAAAAAAGAAATATATATAAATAAATGGTTTAATGGTTAGAGTTGAAATCCTAAAAATCTTCACTTTCACAGAGTGTTAATGCTTCTATCGCCTCTCGTCCCTGTGGATTCGACCAGTATAGCCATCATGATATAATAGAAGTATCGAGTGAACATTAGCACACATGCTTTTTCACTGATTTTATAAAACACATGTTTTCAAGTGCAGGTTTAACCCTGATCAAGAAGTATCATTTTATTCATAAATCGGTAGGAAAATGCGATATGCAGATGCAAAATTTGATACTAATCACACCCCCACACTTATCTTTTGCTCGTCCCTGGCAACGGCACAAAATTTTGATCGGGGTAAAACCAGCACTCAAAAATATGTGTTATGAAATCAGTGTAAAAGTGTGTGCGCGTGTGTGCTAACGTTCTCTCGATAATTCCGTTATAGCATTGGCTCAACGGGTCAAATCCACAGGGATGGGAGGCGATAGAAGCATTGACGGTCCGTTCACGTATTATGTTAACAAGTTCTTCTTTGTTAAAGAATGAGAAAAGGAACGAAAAGAAAGTCAGAAGTGATAGGTGGAGAAGGTGATGAAATCGGCAAAGTGAAAACAAATGAGAAGTGGTTGTGAATCGGTAAAACAAAATAAGAGAAAAGAGATGAAGTGAAAAGTGAAGTAAAACACAAAGTGAAAGTGTGATAAAGTAATTTGGAAAATGGACTTAAAAATAAAATAGAAAAGAAGATGAAACTTGTTGTGAAGAAGATGAAAACAAATATGAACTAAGAAGGCGGTGAAAACATTGACAGAAAAATGTTAAAAGGTTTTGAAATTGATTTTTAAAAACAAGATAAAAAGAAAGAGGAAAATGATGAAAGAAAACACATGGCTACTAACTAATAATTGCTCCACTAACCATTTTAATCTCTTAGTGATAGTTGCCTCACATGGATCCTTGGCCATCACTAGTCCTTAACTTCAAGAGATGATACAAAACATGACTCATAAGATTGTTCTTCCACATTCATACACATTCAAACCACACAATCAAAATGTAAGTTACTATTAGATCATCAAAACTAATTACAGGTGAGCATGAAATAAAGAAGACATTGCAACTTAGCTTGTTAGTGGTTAGATGTTAGAATGTTAGAATTCATCATCATGAACCATCAACGGCACTCGCAAGAGTAAGGCCTAGTAGAGGTTATTAAATTCATGTGAATTATCAAGTAAGTGATTAGCTAGTTAGTGGTTAGTAATTAGATTGTCATGAGAAGAAAAACTAGCTAAGCATCATGTAGAAATGGAGAAGATTACAATAGAAAAGAAAGAATACACCTTTACATAGATTGTCACTCTCTATTACATCAATATCTCTCTCTTTCTCCAAAATCAACTCAGCCCTACTACAAGATCTAAAAAAGGAAAAGAAAATAGCAAAGAAAAGAAGAAGAAAATCCTAATCTATAACTAGAGAGAGAAAACCTAGCTACTGCTCTCTATTCTCTCATTTCTGGTTCAAACTTATAGATTTACAGGCATAGGAAGGATCTGGAAGGCGAGAGACGAGGCGCGCCGAAGATCGACACGTGGGCCCACCAAATTGTCATGGCAGCCTGGAGGAACCGCGGCAAAATTAGGGCCCATTTGCCCTAAATTTTGGTCACATGGTTGTCTGGCTTCTAACACCTTCTGTATGTATTTGGTTTTACAATGTTTGAACGTATATTACTCCAGATATAGCTTCAAATACGAGAATCCAAGGTGTTCTTCTAAAAGCTCTTTGGCTTGGCATCTAAGAAATCTGAATTAATTACCCAAATGGGTATAATTAAGCTCTTATTACTCTTTGCCCATAGATTCTTGATTATCTGCAAAATAGATCAAAATACGGGTGAGAAGCGTCATTTTATTCATAAATCGGTAGGAAAATGCTATATGCGGATGCAAAATTCGATACTAATCACACCTCCACACTTATCTTTTACTCGTCTTGAGCATAACAAGAAAAGGAAAAACTAAACTAAGAAAGTTATTACACCACTTTTGCAGGTGATGCAATTGCACTTAGCGTGTGCAATAAGCCGTTAAACCACTAGGTTTCTCCTATAGGAGGAGTTGTCTCCTGAGGGTTTTCAGCGGATTGCACCTACAAAATCCAAAAAGAAAGAAATAAAAAGTTAGTGTTTTGAAAATGCATTTTGAAAGAGAGAAAAAGTTTTCAAAATATTTTTACAAAAATTTAAGCGATCTAAGGTCATAAGTTCACCAAAAATTATTCTTCCTTAAACTTAATCTATATGCAAAATCTTGTCTTCAATTAAGATAAGAATTCAAAATTGGATTGAATATTTTATCCTTCATAAAGCCTAGTTAATATGCACTTTGTGATAGTGAAGATTCTTGGGATTTGAACTCTAACCATCAAGCCATTTATTTATATATATATTTCTTTCTTTTTTCCCCCTTAGTTTTCTTAGGCTTTCTACTTTACCCGGGTAGTGAACCTTTAACCGATGACTCCCAGACCAGACGATCTTCGGGCGCCAGATGAGAAAACATCTCTCGAGTTTAAGGACTCGAGTAAATGAGGCCACAAAACTAAGAGGGATTATTGTATTTTTTACCACCGTTAGGCGTGAATAATCATACTTCTTGAGGCATAGTTATCCAGCTTAATAAATGATTTTTTTCATATATACCATATTTTTTCTTTTTATTTATTTTTGTTTTATGGTATTTAGGTCTTTGTTTCCATCCCAAAAATATGTAAGTGTGAGGTGCATACTATCTAAGGTAAAAAATTTAAGATAAAATTATCTCTCCAATCTTTCTTACTTAACCTATAATTTTAAATAAGATCTATTATTTTGATTAGGTTTAAGATGTCTAATTAAGCTTTTCTTAATTTCTAAGATCATCTTAATTTTCTTAAAAATAGATCAAAACTTTGTCTCTTGTTTCAAAAAAATTTTAAAGGAAAAAATCCTATCCAAAAAGAAAAATTGTAAGAATATCCTATCAGAAGTGAAAAAGAAAGAAAATCTAAAAACTATATGTTAGTAAACCCTCTCCCACACTTATCTCATGCATTGTCCTCAATGCATCATGGATTTATATATGCATGAGACAAATAAAGAGGGAAGGAAAAATCACCTTAAGGTAGTGGTTCCAGTGGTGGTCTAATTGGTCCACAAAAGGTGGCCCAATCAAAAGAATGTGATATTCAGAGGAACTCACCAGTGACCTCTAATATAACCCACTATTATGATGTGAATATGGATGATTTTTATTAAGAATTTTATCCCATCTAATTTTCAAATTTTAAAAATAATTTCAAAGTCATTATTTTCAACACCTTTGTCCCAAAATGGAGTATGAAAAGATGGAATCATTGATTTGGACTCAGAAAGAACAGGAAGTATAACTGACTCATGATATTGACTGAAGTTAAGTGAAGGTTCAGGAGTCAAAATTTGTTTAGAAAGTGGGTCCAAATCAAGAATTTGAAACTCAAGTCCACATTCATTTCCCTACAATGGAATGTGACTTTCTAAGGTTGGTGATTCAAGTTCAAGAATGACAGGTATCAGAATCAAAACTGACTCTAAAATGTTGCTCAAATCGGGTAGCAAAATAGAAGTCAATATTGATTCAAAAATTTAAACTGGATCACAAATTTGAGGATCAAAGTCACATTCTTGTCTGAGTTCAATTTCTTTGAAGGAAAAACTTACCAATTTGTCAATGTGACTCTTAAAAATATGGTATTGGTCAAATTCAATATAATAATCATAAAAAATGGGTGCATGATGGACTGGCACAAGATCCAATACTGACTCAGGAAAAGGATTGAAATCAGATAAAGACACTGGAGTCATTATTGAGTCAAGAAGTTGAATTGAATTGCCAAGTTGAGCTTCTGGATCATATTCATGCTCAAGTTCAATTTCAAGAAAGGGATAACTTGCCAAAATATTAATGTGGTTATCAAAATTTTGATTTTGGTCAAGTTCAAATGGGTGTGCTAAAATTGAATCTTAATTTTCAAAATAACATGATTCCTGGTCTAAATCGATAGAGTTAGATATATATGGATTGGTCAAAAGTTGATAAGAGTAAGTTTCCTTATTCCTATGAATGTTGACCAATTGACTCAATTGTATTTCTAACCTATCAATAGACTGGGTAAAAGATTTCTGAAATTGTTGTGAGGTCTCATGCAAGATTTCTATACTCTTTTCTAGCGCAGATTTTTCTTCAAAGGTTATTTTAGAAAGGGAGTGTAGGAATCCTAGTTTCAAAAAAATATGAAGATTGTGAGTCCAACAAGTTTTGAGATTGTCGCTTAGACTCACGCAAGAGTTCTATACTCGTGTTCAAGGCTGATAGTTGATCATTTTGAAGAAGTGGGACTGAGTATGAATCTTGGAATTATTGTGGAATTGGAGAGGTTAACATTTCTTGAAATTTTCGTTCGGTCTCCTATATGGCTTCTATACTCTTTTCTACCCGAATTTTTCTTCAATGAATTGTTATAAAAAAGGAGTATAAGAAGCAAAATCGGAGAATGAATATTATGAAAATTGTGAAAATTGTGAAAATTATAAAATTTGTGAAAATTATGGACAAGGAGGTTGAAAATTTGACTCGGGCGAGGTGAATCCCCATTGACTCCGTGAAGAGTTGAAACTAATTTGAAAATTTTGATCATAAGATTGGAAAGTATAGGTTATATTGCGTCGGATAAATCCAATCCGGCCTATTCGATTGTTCATGTTATTTAAAGCCGGGTTGGAGTTATCCGAGTGAAATGAGGTCAGTGTGAAATATGGATTCATATTAGGATTGGAAGAATTATTGTCGTTGAATTCTATTCATAAACAATCACAAACAAAAAAAGAAAAAGCAAACAAACAAACAAAAGAAAGAAAGTAAAATTAAAACCAAGCCTATACTAAGTGACCTAGATCGAAACGACTCCTAACTGGTCGATTACCCGAGAGAGGTTGTTGGAGAACCCGATTACAAGCTAATCAGCCAGGTAGGGGCAAAATATGGGTGGGAGGTATCCGTGCGTAAGCAACAGCCCTTAATTACGCCAAATCACGGTATCTTTGAGGTTTAACCTCTTAATACCCAACCTCAGGCACTGATTTCATAAGAGTATGATTCTTACAAGTTTTAACCTCGGTCAATCTCTTAATGAGTCCGAGATGTCTTTAGGGGCCAACGTCTATCAATTTTTATTAAGGTTTGGGTTGTGTGCGTGGGAGGTGATTTTTGGGCTAAGGAAGGGTAATGACTTCCCCACCTTATCTTGTATTGGGTTATGCCCTTAAGTTCGATTCGTGCAAGTGTACAATATAGACAAGAATATAACACAAAGCGAGTAAATCACCTACGTGTTTGTCCTATGCTATATGCATGCCGTATGTACACTCAGTCCAGATCACAACAACATAAAAAATATAGTATATTGGAATTGAAATTGATACGTACATAAACGCAAATGTCTAAATCATTTTAAAAGCGTCCAAATACCGTATTTTAGTTCTTTAATTATTATGGTGTGTAGGCAATCAAAGCAGAAGAACAGCAGTAGAAATCACAGATATGTACAATTTAGAAGCAGCTTATAAAATACAGGGCCAAGATCCCAAAAAAGTGCCACGTTTTCGTGATTTTTAAAGCGTTTTCGTGGCAATTATGTAAGCACCAACTCCCTACTTTCATGAGCAGGGAGATGCAAGCAAGCTTAGTTTTCTGCAATATTCAGTTTCTGAAAAAATTGACCTGCACACTAAAATAGAGAAGAAAATATTAACAAAAATGTGAGTTCAAAATTATTCCCGTCCCCGGCAACGGCGCCAAAATTTGATCAGTGTTAAAACCAGCACTTGAAACATGTGTTATGAAATCAATGTAAAAAATGTGTGTGTGTGCGCCGCGCGCGCGCGTTAATGTTCCCTCGATACTTTCGTTATAGCATTAGCTCATTGGGTCAAATCCACAAGGACGGGAGGTGATGAAGTATTGACGGTGATCGATCACAGATATTACATATATATTGTCACATTACTATATTTATTATCTAATAAATTTATTGATAAGTCTTATTTTTATTTAACAATATGCAGGCCCATCACTAATGGAGGTGGAAGGAATTTGAGCCCAAGCCCACTTTAATTCTGATTTAATTAAATTTAAATCTTAAATAAAATGAGGATAAATATTAAAAAGGATAGAGATAATTCCAACTGAAGATCAACGCAAATCAGAAAGATAACACCAAATAAAAATCAGTAAAATTCAGATTTCTATAAATATATTTTGGTTAATCCATTTCTGTAAATCCATTTGGGCCCATCAAATTGCCGCAGTAGCCTGGAGGAACCATGGTAAAATTAGGGCCAATTTTCATGATTTGTCTGGCTTCTAGCACCTTCTCTATATATTTAGTTTTGCAATATTTAGACGTATATTTCTCTAGATATAGCTTCAAATACGGGAATTCAAGATGTTCTTCTAGAAGCTCTTTGGCTTGAAGTCCAAATTAATTATTCACATGGGTATAATTAAACTCTTATTACTCCTTTGCCATAGATTCTTGACTATCTGCAAAAATACATCAAATACGGGTGAGAAGCGTCATTTTATTCATAAATTGGTAGAGAAATGTGATATGCAGATGCAAAATTCATACTAATCAATTCCTAATCTTTTGACACCGATTTGAAAGAGTCAAATTCTAATCAACCCCCCTTAGGTCAATCTCCTATTGAGTCTGAGATGTCCCTAGAGCTAACATCTACTCAGTTTTAAGGTAGGCTTGGTTTAGTGAGTGAGGAGAT